>JANHAO010026357.1:0-11119 GCA_026873985.1 Saraca asoca | reverse complement strand
CTTTCTGGTTATCATTGATTCAAAGATCTTGGAGCTCAATTGAAGAAATTCACATAGATTTCTTTGAGATTTTCATCTCAAATCCAGTTTTGTATTCTCATCTTATCTCTATTATTTTATTTTTGATTTTTAGTGTTAGAAATCTATTTTCTAGATTTGGAAGAGCCCTGTTGTAATTCTTCTAAGTTAGCAAGATGCCTGTTTAATTCTTGTGGTTTAGGTTTGGAATAGCCTTTCCCAATTCTTCTAGGTTAGCAAGATCCCTGTTAATTTCTTGTGTATATGTTGTAAAACTGGCAATTGAAGAGCCTGGTAATCCTGATGTTTTTCTTTTAATCGAAAAGGTCTTTTGGTTGATGAAAGATCAAGGAACCACTTTAAAAATTTTGTTGTCTGTTATTTATTTTATTGCATAATTCTAGTGTCTACAATCTTCAATTCTAGTTTCTGTAATTTTTATTTACTACATCAATTTTGCTACATTGTTGATTTATTTTGTGAGCTAATTCATCTTTATCTTAAACAAATCCACTTACTCTAAAAGATTTTAGTTAAATCATTTTAATTAAGTTTTTAAAAGGTGTATGTAAATTCCCCAACAGGAAAAGGGAAAGATCCAATTTAACTTTCGCATTTTAATCTTTCTAACCACTCTTAATTGGGACTTGACAGTTACATCAAGATAAAAATGAGAAAAGATAGTAAAAAGAGTACAAACTAGTCGTTGCTAAATGTAGGCTACGGGGTAGGCCCTCTAGGTTAGCCGTAGACTTGTCTGGCTACGTTCACTACTTGGGGCCGCTACACCAAGCGAGGTGCTGGGCGTCACCAGCGGGAATCCCTGGCTCGGGGGCGTCATGGGAATCGCTATAACGAGCCTGATGCTGCTGTAATGAGATGGCGGGCTCGAGCAAGACAATTTGCTTGTCTGACAAGCCAGTCTTGTGATCCTCTCGCTGGGTCGTAGCGTCGCAAGCGAGTTGCTCTGAGGGATATATCAAAATGACCTTGCTGCATTGCTGCCTTGCTGCCTCGCTGGGCGAGGCCTGCTTTGTGGGAGAATGCCGGGACTACTTCATTGTGCCATTTTTCGATAGGCGAAGTGAAACTCGCTAAGTGCCTTTAACATGCCAGGGCCTACGAGCTCTTGAGGCTATTTTTAGTATATAACATAAGCCCCCCAACTCTCGGTTTGATTTATGGATCGAAAGTTGCAAGTTTCCAGTGCTTGATTCATTTCTTTAGTCAGTGCCCTTCCTTGACCGAAGTGTCATGTTAGATGTCTTTCTGTTTTACTTTAGGCCATACTTTCTTCTATTTATCATTTTTGGCCGTTAGCGTGGCATTGTCGCTCATTTCCAGCCGTTGGATGAAGATCAGATCAGATACCTTCAAGATTCTTCAAAGGGTCGAATGGGTCTTTTTATAGCTTGGGGCATTCTTTCTTTCGTCCCAGAGAAACTCAATGAAGAAAACTAAAGAGCCTCCTATATTTTGGTGTTTTGGCTTCCGACGAAGCTTGTTGAGACATGGATGGCCTATTACAGAGTGCTGGGAAACATGGATAGCCTGTCACACCTGGTTTCGTCGTGGGATCTGCCAGACAGGCTCCTGGGGGATCTTGTGCTGACTTCAGGCCACCTCCTCCGGCCATTGCTTATGGTGCAGTGCCCTGGCTAGCCAGCTTCTACGACTTTTTAATTTTCTCTAGGTCTGGCTCAGGAGGATGTGCTAGAGGAATATAAGCAGAAGTAGCTTTGGGGCTGTTACTCTTTCCACAGGTGCGAGCTCGATCACTGGTAGCTGGCCTTTTGGTTGCTTTTTGCATGAATGGTAGTGCCAGGCCTTCAATCTTTTTCCTTGATGTAATTTTTCCTCACTTGATGAAGTCTTTTTGTTGTATGAGCTTTTCTTCTCTCAAATGCTGTAACAGATGATCTGCGCATCATTGTATGTAAACTTCCAATGATCAATGAAATTTCTCTTTTTAGCTAATTGACTGGGCTTTATTTTTTCGAGTACTCAACTTGTTGTGAGTGAAAGAGAGAGGTCGCATGTAAGTTACGCCCAAGAGGTCTTGTTCGGGACATGAGAGATACGTCCACAAGAGGGTTGTGGGAAAATCATCCGCATGAAAGCTGTAAAAAATTCATCCCTATGAGAGTTGTGGGAAAACGTGTGAAAGTTACAATGACTTTGTTTTGTTTAAGTTTTTGAAGCCACAAGGCCATCGCACCCTCAGTTTTGTTTGAGTTTTTGTTTTGGTTTTATCGTAGCAAGGTGAAAACCATTTGTTGAAGTAAGATTGCGAAGTAGTGTTATGGCAAGGTGAAAATCATTCGCTATAGTGAGGTGAAAATCGTTCGCTGTAGCGAGGTCAAAACCATTCGCTATAGCGAGATAGCAATGACAGAGTAAAAACTCTTAGTCTAGATGATGCTTGGCCAATCGACAATTTATATTAATTCAGCATACAACAGTCGGTACAACTAGACATCATTGATAATAGATGAATATTACAGGATCAGAATATGGTTTGGATGGAGGGCCTAGGCTCTTGTGTGATGACCCGCTGAGCCTACTGGGCACGCTATCCCGATGATCTTACCACATAATCCTGTAGTCGGCCTCTTCTAATGAGGTCTTCGATGGTGTCTTTTAGTGTCCAACATTTTGAGGTGGTGTGTCCAGCATCATTGTGATAAGCACAAAATCTGCTTTGGTCTCTGGACTTGGTGGGCACCCTCATTGGTTTGGACTTTTCGAAGTCCTCATTATGCCTTTCTATGGCAAAGATTTTGTCCTGTGTGTCTAACAGGATGTTATAGCTCTTGAAGCGGCTTTCGGGTCGTTGAGGTTTTGCCTTCTTTGCTAGATGAGGAGTGGGATTGTTGTGACTCTCGCTACCCTTCTTTTTGCCTATGATGAGACCATTTTGGCCCACTTTATACTTGGGTTCCTCCATTCCAAAGGTTTCTTCCCATTTTATTTGTTTAGTTGCCTAATCATAGAATTCGATGAGGTCTCGAGTGGGGGACTTGTAGAGGTTTCGGTATAACTTGCCATCCTTGCAAAGTCCCGCTGAGATAGCCGTTAAAATGCTTTCCTCTAAGGGATTCTCCATGGAGTTGGCCTCGTGCCTGAATCGGGCCATGTAGTCTTTGAGTGACCTGTCTTTGCACTGAAAAATCATCGCGAGGTGGCAAGGAGGCACAAGTTGCTTCTTTAGCACTTGGCATTGGTCAACAAATTTCCTTTGGTATTCTTCCCAGCTGTCAATACTACAAGCCAAGAGGCGCCTGAACCATGCCTGAGGCATTGCCCCTAATGTGGTGGGAAAGACGCGACACTTCACCAGGTGATCAATTGTCTGGAGGTCCATTTCAATATCGAACGTGTCTAGGTGATAGCCTGGGTCGCTGCTCCCATCGTACTATGGGATAGTGGGCACTTTGAATTTTTGCGGGAGAGGTTGCTTCTCGATCTTCACAAAAAATGAGGAGTTTTCCTAGTAGCGAGGCTAATGGTTTTGAGGTTGTGGATGCTTCTCTAGCCGTTCAAACTTGCGGAGGACTTCTTCCATTACCTAATTATGCATCTTAGACTGAGGGGTAGAGCTTCTTGCTCATTGAGAGCCCCCCAGTCACTAGCTATCATGATCTTCATGAGTTTCCCTTTGAGCCTCTTTGCGAAGCTACTGGAGCTATGCCATGAGTTCTTCTTGTCTCTGCATGCTCTGAGCTTGGGCCTGCACTAGCGCTTTAACAGTTTTTGTCAGCTCTCTTACCGTGCTTTCGAGTGCCAGACAAGATTGGTCGGGCATTTGTGCCTCTTGAAGGAATAGCAGTAGACTGTTGGTGAGCCCTCACAACGAGAGTGTCCGTCGATTGGAGGGCTGGAGTGGTTGAGCTCTGAGTTATTCTTCTTCTGGCCATTGTAGGGTTGCAATGTAGACTTCAGAGAGCATATGGTCCCCACAGACGACATCAAAATATTGACGATGAAATTTAGTTTGTGCGGGAGACCCAAACTTCAGCCAATGGGGAGGAGTTCAAGGAGCCAATGCTGCTTCCGAAGTGCAAAAGAAGATGGACCAAGAGGAAGAAGAGAACAGTGTGACAGCGAGTTTAACTTGGTTCGACTAAATCTAGGCGGTACAGACCCTACGTCCACAATGAAGACTCTATTAATGTGCTGAGAAATAATTTTAGCAGAGTTTCTGCTTACAGGGTTTGGCCCCTTCTCCTCTCCTAATAATGCAATCCTATTTATAGAGGAAGAAGGAGTTACATGCATTAATTACAAGTTACAGTTATCTTACATTAAGATATAAATGAGAAAAGATAGTAAAAAGATTACAAACTAGCCGTTGCTAAATGTAGATTGCGGGGTAGGCCCTCTAGGTCGACCGTAGACTTCTCTGGCTGCGTCTGTTACTTGGTGCCGCTGCGCCAAGTGAGGTGCTGAGCATCCCGAGCAGGAATCCCTGGCCTAGGGGCGTCATGGGAATCGTTATAGCGAGCCTGATGCTATTGTAGAGAGATGGCGGGCTCGAACAGGACAATCGGCTTGTCTGACGAGCCAATCTTGTGATCACCTCACTGGGTCGTTGCATCACGAGTGAGTTGCTCTGAGGGATGTATTAGAATGACCTTGCTGCATTGCTGCCTCACTAGGCGAGGCCTGCTTTGTGGGAGGATGCCGGGACTACTTCGCTGCCTCACTAGGCGAGGCCTGCAATTTTGGCTTACATGATGATTCATATCTGAATATATACGCACGCACACATATATGTGTTTATTTCTTTTGTGACTTATTCACTCACTGAGTTTCAATGAAACTCATCCATTTTTTATTTTAAACTTACTGTGTTTTCAAGATCTTATATTTGTCAATCTCCATTCCATCTTTCAATTGAACCGTTCATATTAGAGATTGAAGACAATGTTTGGAAATTTTCAAATTGGCAATTGGTGTTGCATGTGTTGAGTCTGCATTGTGTGGGTTTATAGATGTTGTAGAGTATGTATGTGTCTATTGTTGTAAATACAAGTTTATTTGAAGGCTTGTGACCTTGGCAAACATCCAAAAAACAGAGAATTTTGCCTGATTTTTGTTAAAGTCTTTTTGGTTAATGAAATAAAATTTCAAACTTTTTTTTTTTGAGAAAATTTCAACCAATGTCTTCTTTAAAGTTAAAAAAAAAAGTGCATTAAAAGAGTGTCTATAAGGCTAGTAGAAAGTTTTCACTAGATACCTTCCTATGCCAATTGCGCCTTAAGTTAGGGTGTCACATTATGGGAAGTAAGACTTCTTGGAAAGTCCTACTTCTCCCATTTTTTTTTAATTAATGGTCAACTAAACAATACAACTTTTCTGCACTTCCTAAGGAAGTAACACTTTACACAGAATCTACCAACCAAACTACACCTTAGAGGAAATTACAAGTCCTTTTCTTGTGTGGCTTCATCTTTTGCTTTGGTGCCCTCAATGCAATTTTTATTGCAGCATCAAAAACAGACTTCACATTTTGAAAACCAAAAACAACAGACAATAACAAGAACAGATCACTTGTGATTTATTTGCAACTATTTCTTTCATATAATTGATTTCAATTCTTTTATTGGAATTGGATAGATTAAAATATTAAGCTAATGAATCCTTTAAACCAGATATCAATGCCATTTACCTGCTGAGTTTTAGAACTGCACTCTATATAAGTGACTACCCCACTTATTTTCTTCAAATCTCACCCCGTTTGTTCATCCTTGTTGTCAAACACAAGTAAAAATTTTAATACTCTATTTAGGAAATTAACATTGTTTTCAAATGTTGAAGACTTGCTTGAGCTGTTGTTATTGATGCCGATACAGTATGATCAATCAAGAATCGCTTATCGTCTCCCACATATGTCCATCAAATTTACCAAAATTTCAATTTGAGCTTACGGAGATGGCTTTAAAAAACTTTCACTTGCGACTACTCAAATCATCAAAGTTACAAATTTATTTATCTTATGGAAGATATATATGATAGGGTAGTGAAGTAGATACTGCCAACTGAACCAACCATAATTAATTGAAGAAATTACCAAGGGTAACCTAGTTTTAAAGTGACATCAAAATTGAACAAAATCTAGGTCTGCAATTTAATTAAATACAGTGTTGACTATAACTTATAAGCATATTGAAAGTGATGAAAACTCAAATCAAAAGCACACCACTAAATTCTCAAATGAAAACTCAAATCAAAACCACACCACTAAATTCTCAAATGAGGTGAAGAATGAAAAAATTAGAAACTAAAAAATGAGATAAAAGAGAATCATACAAGGAAAACACAAAAGGAATGACTAAAACTGATTTCTTAAAAATTTGTAAAGATGCCAATAAAGGATCAGAGGAGAGAGATAGAACATCAAATATGGTGATGGAATCGAAGAAGTGCACTACTAATGACTCCCACAGTTGAGTTCAATGTCTCTGAAATTGTAAAGAATCACATGATTAAAACTCTAAAAGTTGATTGAAAAAAAAAAAAAAGGAAAATCATCTATTTTTGTGATTACATAAGGTGGACTACGCATTAAGCTACAGTTGAGATCATTAACCCCTTATTTGGAATAACTAAAAACAAGATTTCATTTCATTTTCAAATAATTTTTTTTAAATGGTGTTTAGATTTAAGTTAAAAGGAATTTCATTTCAATTTATTTCATTTACAATTCTTGTTTTAATTATATTTGAGTTATTATGAAATTTATCAAGTTTAGCCAGGATTTCATTAGAATTCATTTCATTTTACCTAAAACATATGTTATATCATATACTTCACTCTTATTCTAACATTTTATTTACTATGATACCATTAAAATCTATTTTTAATTGAATTTTATGCATTTTTCAATATGTCTTCAACAAAAAAAGATCATTTACAAATGAATTGAAATCATTATTTTTGACATAATTTCCATTTCTAAATGAAATGAAATGAATTTTATTGATATAAAATCAATTATAGAAAAATTAGATTTCAAACGAAACATAAGAATCAAACCATCACAAAATCATGGATGAGAAACCGTTAGAAAATAATTTTGAAAATCTATTATTAACGGTTGAAAGACCGTCACTTAAATAATTAGAAAAATTATGATTATTTGTGACACTACCATCATGTAACGAAAAACTTTGGACGCTTTTTCTTGGCTCGAAGGCATGAACCAACAGAAAATACTACTTTTATATAATTATGTGTGGCGGTCATAAAAAAAAAAAAATTATGGTAATGAGATAAGCCTACTCTAAATATGTTTTAGTGAGATAAGAAATATTCAAATATAAACTATTAGGTGAATAATGAGATATTTGAGAACATTTTCTAAAGTTCATAACTTCAAGCTTTTTCTGTCATTGTTGTATTAAAAAAAATTAAATACTCAATTAGAAATATTTATTACTTAGGTTATATTACAATAGGGCGTGTGAAAAAACGTATATAACTAACATTAATTTTTTTTAACATATAAAGTGCCTTAGACATTGCAAATACAAAAAGAAATTGATTATAAAATTTATTATATTTAATTATTGATATATTATATTCGAATCTTATTGTGAGGAGTTATAGGGTAAGTATGGATGTGATACCTAAGTAGTTGAATTCCAGTTATCATACTTTTAAATTTTTATGGTAAAAAAAAGACCCATTTTTCACTCTTGGAAAATTTAATTTTTCTCATTTTTATCTCTACAAAATATTGTTTTATCAATTTCATTTTTATAAAATATTAATTTGTCCGATTTCATTTTCAAATAGATAAAATTGAATAAATTAATTTTCATTCAAATACTAATTAAGGGATCAAATTAAATAAACTAATATTTTACAGAAATAAAAATGAGAAAAATTAAATTTCACATAAACAAAAAATAAGGTTTAGTTAGATTATATTCCGTGTATGAAAAGGCGTGTATATATATATAACATTTTTCAATAGAATAAGGGCATTAAACAATACAAATATAAGTCGAAATTCACTAATTAAATTAATTGATAATGTTTATTATATTTAATTACTAATATCTTAAGTTGGAATCTTACCGGTAATAATTCTAAAGAGTTAAATTGTAAGTATCAATGTCATATCTTAGGAGTCCATTTTAAATAATTCTAAATTTTTCTTGGAAAAAAGAAAGAGAAAAGGTTATAATCATCCTTGGATGCTGCTGAAGACTAACGATGACGTGAGCCTGAATGCCTAATGACCTCACCCTACATTCACGACCACTAAACTGCAGATGACAAAATTTATTATCTTCATTCATTGTGTTTGTCGCACAAATTAAGTTGTTGGCTCAGGCAAATAAGGCCTAATCACTTTCGTTGTTGTTGCCGAATTAGTACTTGCAACTTCACTTGCAGACGAGGTTGTTCTTAATGCGGATTTGCTGCAGTTGGGGATCAACTGCACTGCGTGCAGTCTAATCTGGATTGTTCGATCTGCAATTTGACGGCCTAGATCGCAGTTTGTAGTCAGATTATTTTATTCCTAAAAATAAAAAAATAAATTTTTATGAATTGCGATTTGAACCGTCAGATCGAAGATCGAACGGTTCATATTGAACTGCAAGCGGTGCAGTTGCCCTAGCAACTGCAGCAAATCCGGATCCAGGTTGTTCTTCGGATGCTTCCTAAGTAGAAGCCTTTTCTCAGAATATCAGAGACAAAAAGAACTGTGCTGGCGATATTATATGAAGAATCACCCTTCGGACGATAGAAAGGCAATAGAAGAGCTTCCAAGAGAAGTAGTTTTTGTGAATCAAGTACCCGCTGAAGTCACTGTTATAATTTACAGATCCCCTTTTGCTGATTAAAGAGCGACGATGATGTTATAAGAGAAGGTAATTAATGAACTGCTATATTGAGCAGATCTCTGATCATTTTGTACAGCCATCAAAATACTTATTTGATGTAGATTTCTTGTACTAAATGTTTACCGAAATTCAATTAGTGCTAGCAAAGTAGCTTTATATTCCTTTTTTTCTGCAGGTTCCAATTTTAAATTTGCTTTAACTTGTGTCTTAGATGACAGCCCTTTATATCTATTCATATACTTGTAGTTCTATAAGAATTTCTAACTACAACCTAGTTAAAAATATTTCTACTTTTATATTTTATATGATAAAGTCTTCTGACTGTTTATTAATTCAGCCTTAAATCATGGCTGATAATATGTCATTTCTTTTCTATTTTATAAATAGTAATATATTTTTTATATTACTTGACTTTTATCAATTACGATATATATCATATGACAATTTGTTATTCTGTATTATAATATCACGGGTGTCATTGTATTATGTATCTTATCTTTTATCATGGAGGATAATTTATTGTTTTTGTTGATGAATTTTTATAAGGCCTGTTAGGCAACACTTTCTTATTTTTGTCTTAAATTACATACGAAAATGTATTATTTTTTGTTCTATAACATAAAACAAAAGCAAGACTTTGTTTTCAAAGTATATTTAAACAAGATTACCATGTTAGACCTATGCATTAGTTTTTTCTCAATTATGTTTTTCCTATTGTTAATTGTAGGGTGATATCTTGATTAGTATTTCTATCTCTAAAAATTCCTTGGATTTGTTTATTAATAAATTTTCTAATTGTTGGGAAAATCATCCCCACTACAAATAAATTAGCATTAGGTAATTAAACTAATTAGAAAAATACAATAACACACTAACAATTTAAAGTAAAAAAGCTATAAACTCTAGGGAAAAAATTATGGATAAAAAGAGATTTATTGTATCAGCAAAATTTTAGAATAATGTGCGTGAAGATTCTTAATTATATACCCATCCTAACCACTATCCCTACATTTCTCACAAACCTTTACAAGGGTTTCCATATAACTCTCATAGTCACTCACAATATTATCTCTATCATAACTCCTACCCTTAATCAAGACAAATATCTTTAGCCTAAATATTTGATTAGCAAAAACTCACAATCCTCCTTTAACACAAAAACCAAACTTGAAAAGGAAGATAACTCATAATAGGAAACTTATACTAATTGATAACAATTAGAATTTGAGTCAAACTCAACAGTTTCTACCTTAACACAAATTTCACCATCTTCATCAAATCTTCATGTTTAATCTATTGCCAAACAAGACCATTCATGGGACGACAACCATGAAAGTTTACCATCATTACAATTTCTTTAAAAAAAAAAAATACAACAATCATTTTCCTATAAGTGGCTCCACCTCAATCAAGCTTCACTAGAGTTTATCCACAATCTCCTCATATGTAGGAATGCTAAACCTTGCAAACATTTTTAGGAACTAGATCTTCAAAATGCACAATCTTCATCATCAATTGCAACTTTGTCCCTATTGCCTAGGCCAAAACATCTACCACCATAACATCAATATTCATCATCATCAACTTTCATGCAAATCAAACTAGTGACCTCTATAGCACACATCATCATTCATCCTCATCAACTCATATGGATCGAACTAGCTATCTTCACAGTATCATCATCATCCAATTTCCTTAACTCATGCATGCAATTGTTCCAGCTCTTTAATACTCATCATGCCCAATTCTCACACAAAATTGAACTAGACTCTTGCTTTCTCAATTGCAACTCTCATGCAAGACTCAACCTGCTTTGAGACCATTGTTAGGAAAAATATTCCCACTCCAAATAAACTAGCATCAGACAAGTAAAATAATTCTCATGTCATGGTGTATCTGTTGACACTAGATCATTTTCTCAATCTATTTGAATGACTGATTGTGTTTTGGATTACAAATCATTCGTTAAAAAAATTAATAATAATAATCCTTTTACACTTCTACACATATTATTGTATGATATCCACAAAGTCAAATTATTACCAAAAATAATGAAATCATTTTGACTTAAATTGTACAATTTAGGTGAGTGCAAGAAGGGTCATGCTATACATACCTACATTCATCACCTACATTCATCATCAACATCCTCTCATATTTGTAATTGATTTTATTGTGAAACCTAATAAATTATTAGAATGTTTGCAAAATCCATATTTAAATATGAATGGATTTATCATTTT
>JANHAO010026356.1:10000-11114 GCA_026873985.1 Saraca asoca | reverse complement strand
GGTATTTGATTACTCTCTTTCCTCTCTAAGAAAAGAGAGAGACAAAACAAACGACAAATCTCGCCAATGAACAACTGGTACCGGGAACTTGAAATCTTTCGCTTTCTTGGCGAGTGTTCGTCTATCAATGAATGGAATCGGTAAAGTGGTCTCGGCGGTTCGACTGCTTTGTTCTCCACGCCTTCGTTCATTTGCCAACTTTCTGACTGCAAAAGCCAGTCCGAGGTTGGAGTTAGAGTTCCGGGGCCTTACGTACGAGAGTTCAATCTAGAGTGAGAGTCTTTACCGCAACTGAGTAACTCAGTTATTTTCTGAGTCACTTAGGCAACTGAACTTGGTACTGATTCCGGGTAACCGCATCGGATTCAGGGAGAAGGGTTCATCCGCTTTCCGTTGATAGCTACAAAGGCGTGGCTACTTCAACTTCCCACAGGTGAGTGGCTTACACATTAGATGCCCCCCATCTACTCCTTTTTCAGAATGGAGAAAGAATAGAATTGTGGATTTGGGAACTCAAAAGGAATCCTTTTCGTCATAGTAAGGTCTCGCTTGGACTGTCCTACCCGGTATTGGCCGGGACTCTAAATACGAGAGCAAGAGTGGAAGGCTCCTGAATAGCTTGCGAGTGATGGTCTTTCTTTCAAAGTAAAATTCTTAAGACTTTTTTCACCTTTTAGGTACGCACCTTTGGCATTAGTGTTTTGAAGTTCTCTCTGTCGTCGGACAAATTGCTCGTAAGGAGCGAGTTGCAGCAAGTCTGCCTGTCTGTGTCAAAACACTTCTTCTAAAGAAAGGGACAAGCTAGCCGTAGGCTATTAACCAGGAAGTGGCCGAAGCTTCCATTACAGAAGTTGATGGGCGGGGCCTTTTCACCTAAAGGGGGTGAAGGCATTATGAGTGCAGCTCCACTAGTCTAGCTGGTAAAGTCTTTTGGTGAGAATACCTAGGACCCGGGTTCTCATCCCGCCTTTTCGCGGGAATGGGATCTTATGCCAGGATCTGTGATTGAACGCAAAGATTCTAATAGAAGACGTGAGAAAGATAGGAATAAGAGAAGCATTAGGCTCTCCAACTCAACCGCAAATAGAACCAGTCAGAGGGGCGCCATACAGCA
>JANHAO010026356.1:0-2500 GCA_026873985.1 Saraca asoca | reverse complement strand
GACTTCAAGAGCCCTGCCGACTAAGACGGATGCCATATATGGACCTTTTTCAAGACCCCGGTTTAGAAAGATAGGACATTCATGCCCGCGCTGCGGCTTAAGGCAAGGGCTTTAGCCAGTTTTATTAAGACTTGGAGTTCGAAGTGGCATGGATCTACTTCGCTCTTTACTTTCAATGGCAAGAGCCTATCTTCCTAAACAGGATTGAAAGGCTGACTCCAGCGCCTGCTCACGAGCAAAGCACCTACCCGCCTATGCGAAGCGAATGGAAGACTTTCCACGACTACACTCGCCTGGACCCGGCTCCATTTCTTTATTCTTTGATCCCAAGTGTCATCAAGAAGCTCGTCCCACTGAAAAGGGAGGAGACTTTCTTCGTCTTAGCCGAACTGGGATCGGTAGAAGGAAAAAAAGGCATTTTTTTTATATTGAGCCTCTTTCTAAAGGCCATCTTCTTTTTAGGTACCGTCAAGCCTATCTCGTCTGGAACTCTCCCCTTAACAATTGAGGCACTTCCTCCTGAGAGTTAGGATCACGGCTTCGCTCTAGCTCCAAGTATTCAACTCCGTAACCTATCAGTCAAAGCTATAGCCCTTTCCCCAGATTGCTACCTTTTTTCCCATTGGAAGAGTTGCACTTTTTGAAATGGACGTTATTGAGTCTCCCGTACCTTATCTAAAGACTTTCTACGTATCGTAACTATGCAACTTTTTGAACCGGAGCTGGGACTGGTGCACTCTGCTTAGCTTCATTAGCCTGCTCTTGGTGGGTGGGATCTTGATGGGCCACTTGTCCTTATGGCTTTGTGGGCTTTGGATTAACCCGTTGTGGAAGACTGCTTGATGCTTGGGTGATGGTTTGCTCTACTCTTTGAATGTAGTTTAGTCCGGGTCGCCCCCCTTTTTTGGGAGTGGTGGAGTAAACTCATCCAAGGCGATGACAATAGGGGAGTTCGCCAGGATCAGAGCCAGATTCGGCACATCACATTGGGCCACTTTATATTAGTTCCGTTCCGTCAAGCGGCGAGCCAAGATGAAAGCGTAGGAGCATGCTTCACTTCAAAACTACAGGGCTAGCTAGCGCACTCCGGCGGACGACAGAACTAGACGTGACGGGACTACATGAAACTTCAGTCTTTCGGCTCCCAGCAATCAAACTCCTGCGCTAAGGAGCAATCAAACTCCTTAGCTTTAGAGCAATCAAACTCCTTAGCTTTAGAGCAATCAAACTCCTTAGCGAGACTAAGGCGCAACGGCTTTCGCTAACGCGCGCTTACCCCGTTCTTCTTGCTACGGCTTGAGCTAACGCGCTATTAAAGCGAGCTACCGTGTCCTTATCCGAACCACTACGTACTCCAACAAGGAAGCCATCCCCGTATCTACTAAAGAAAGATGGATTTGTTTTGCACCCGGATCAAAACAAAAGATGGATGCCTTTCAGTATTAATTTCCTACTTAGGAAGAGCCCTTCTCAAAGACAGGCGAGCCAGCCTAGAACGGAGCACATGCTACTTCTTCGAAATCGCGAACACCTTACCTTTCTTCTTAGTCTGATCCGGACACTCAAGACCTCGGTTCTTGGCTTTGATCCAATTCCGAAGCTCGTTTGCTCACTAGCCGATGTCATTTTCAATTGACTTAGTTAGAAAAGTATGGAGATTTTATGGGGAAGTTCAGCATATAGCTTAAGCGCTAAGAAGCTCCCTCCAATCATGCTACTTCAGCTATATTCTTTTCACATGCGAGTCGAACGTTGTTTTCGGGGATAATCTACGATCAAAGGTCGACCTTTCTTTCTTATCTAATCCCCCCCTCTTCCGAGCGATGCCCAGATCCCTTTCGCACCTAACGGTACTCAGAATCATAGGCACCGGTCTTCCGATTCCAACGTTTCCCCCCTCTTCCGAGCGATGCCCAGATCCCTTTCGCACCTAACGGTACTCAGAATCATAGGCACCGGTCTTCCGATTCCAACGTTGGAAGCCCAAGTGGAATTGGCGACCGGAGACGCCGTCATTCTTACGGCCGATGGACGAAGGGGGCGGTGTCCGGTCCTTTCTACGACTACAACATTCTAGAATGCCTAGTGCCCTTGGTACAGTTCCAGCGGTCATTCTTGCGGGAAGAGATCGAGTTGCCATGGAAGTGAGGGTACCAGACGACTTAATTTTGACTCATGCATGGGGAAGGAACTACATTGCAACCTCTACTCCCTATACTAGTCCTTATTTATTGAGAACGCCCCTCCTTCTTCCTATGCTATGGATCATCCCCTGCAGGCTTTGCTTTGGTCTGCGAATGCTACCTCTTCTACAGCCTTCTCAACGGGTGATGAACCAAACGCAGTGTCTGAACGTGAACAATCTGAGATTGCCTCATCCTTCGCGGCTGTCTGCGTTTTTCACTACCTTCCCCGGTCCGTACCTTTTAAAGAAGCCTTACCACCAGAAAATGCTGGCTGTGATTAAGAGAAGTAACTAGCCAGGCTACCATTTCCTTAT
>JANHAO010026355.1:0-11116 GCA_026873985.1 Saraca asoca | reverse complement strand
GAATGCAATATAAGATGAACTATCAACCTTTATATCTAAATGCACAGAATGTATAGTCTAGGATGTGCTAGAACTCAATCAAATTAGTCTAGGGCACCCATCTACACTAACAGACTTGTCATCTTGCAACAATTTTTCAACAAATAGACAAGTCGCTTAAAGATTACACCACCAGGTTCAGACGTGAAGTCAATAATGTAAAAAATCCTTTAGATAAGATCATCCTTACCACGATCTCAACTGGACTTTGCAAGGATGGGAAGCTTTTCAAGGGAATATACAAGTCCCCAGTAAAGGACCTAGATGAATTCTACAAGCAAGCTGCCAATGAAATTAGGTGGGAAGAAACCTTTGGTCTAAAAAAGTCAGATCAGGGGAATGGAAAAGATGGCTACAACGGGAGTAAAAGGGGCAATGACAGGAGCAAGAAAGAGTCTCAGAATGACAACCTCGATAACCAAGCCATCGAAAGGGCAAGGAATGAGCAGCCTCAGCCCCAAGGTCATCATGAAAGTTACAGCATCTTATCGGATACTTAAGACAGGATATTTGTAGTAAAAAAGGATAGGAAGGATCTTGGAAAGCCAAATCGTTCAAAAGTTCCTAATAAGTTCAAAAATAGAAACAAATTTTGTGCATACCATGATGAAATTGGGAACAACACCTTAGAATGCTAGGCACCAAGAGATAAGATTGAATACTTGATCAAGAGAGGTCACCTATAAGACTATGTGGTGTAATCCCCTGGATAGCAACCTTAGTAGACCCAACGATCACCACAATAATGGCCCTAGCACTTTTAAATCCTCTTTCTCTTTAATATGTCATTTAGATGTAAATGAAAATTTTAAATTTTCCTTTGAATCCTAACAATGAATGATTTTGGAATGATTTTTTAGGAAAAATTCAAGATCAGCCTCAAATCTGGTGATCTATCTATGTGAATTATCTATCCCAAAGATCATAATGCTAAAAGCTGAATTTGCCACTAAAATATAAATAGGGTTGAGGTCCCAGAGCTTGAAATATTGGCCACGTGAATGCCCCTTCTCTGGCATGAGATCACCACCCTATGCATGCGTATGACTAGTTCCTAGATGCCGTGTGAGTGACTAATCATCAGCACCATACCTGTTAAGGCATATTTTTTAGACGTCCAGCCTGAAAAATATACATTATCTTACTTGACAAATACACATTATCACGGGTAACTTGATAAATATACATTGTTATGCTTGGTAAATATACATTATCATGGTGAACCAGCTAAATCGCAGCTCTCATGCTGTCAACGAATTAAGATGCTGCCCTTTAAGCAAAACCAGCCTGATAAATATACATTATCTTGCTTAGTAAATATACATTATCATGGTCGACCTGTTAAATATACATTATCTTGCTTGGTAAATATACATTATCATGGCGTATTGGCTAAGGCATAGCTCATATCACCAAACGATGAATATACATTGCCTTGCTCGATAAATATACATTATCGAAGTTGACCAGTAAATATACATTATTGGGCTTGGCAAATATACATCGCCGTAGAAGATTGCCTTTATGTGAATTGCTCGACACGCTAGCATCGCACCAAGTTTGGCATAGAATCACCAGCGTGCACCCCAGGTCTAGCATAGGATCGCCAGCATTGTCTTCAACCAGGCACAAGATTGCCAATTTTCTTTCTTAGCCAACAAAGATTGCCAAGGTGCAGCTCTCACGTAACCTTTTGCTCGCAGCTCTCATACGACTTATCACTTGCAACTTTCGTGTGACTTCACGATAATTGAGATGCCCTAAGGAGACCGATTGGTCACTTGGTGAGGCACATATCCTTTAATACGACTCAAATCTATTAATGCAAGTCTCCTCTTTATTATTGTTATCTAAGGTTGATTGACTTACTGAACATTCATTTTACCCAACGATTATTAAGCTGTGATTTGTAAGGAACTGTCTATGATGGCCTACACATCATTCTCCATAAAGCATTAGATATGGTTTGAAATGTAAAAAAATTTTATATCTCTTTTGACGAGGCCAATTCATAAGAAGTTTATAATTGAATACAAGATTCAGAAATGAAGTACAAGATTACAAAATTTTATCCAAAGAGACCTAGTTCCCGGGAGTTGAGGAAAGATTATCTTGTGAGGCAGGCAGACCGTCCTTTCCTTAGTCAACAAGAGCTTTTGCAACTTGTGGATCACTTTCTCTCTGAATTCCCTTAGCAGGAAAGTCCTCACTGGTGGATCTCGCACCTTTGCTGGAAGAAGCAACCCTTGTAGTTTTTACAACCCTCCTTTCTTTGCTTCCTTAATGGCATCCTCCCCGAAGAAAGAGAGATCCATGCATGGGTGTCGCTTCCATAAAGTATACAAGAAAGAAGAGCAAGTCTTTGATTTCATTTCTTCTGTTGCCTTCGTGACCTGCTTGGAAGTCTTGACCTTAACCCAATCGACCTTCTCCTATTTAAAAGCAGTCTCTCTCCTGGTCACCTTAAACTCCTCTCTGGCAACTTTTGCTCGTTGTGCTATGGCTTTGAATTTTCATGTCATTGAATCAAAGCCTCGAAGTGCTGCATCCCAATCATTCCTCATTTTGAATAGCTCCTTGACCACTTTGCTAAGCTCAGCTTCAACAGCCTTGCAACTCGCTACCTTGTGAGCTCGAGCCTTTTTGGCACCCTTCACCTTATCCTCTAACTCCAGGACCTTGGTGTTGTAGTAACTAGATCAACCTTGAGCCAAGCATTTTTCTCCTCCTAAACCATGAGCACTTCTCTCATTTTTATGGTTCCTAACACACTCTGAAAGTTAAAATGGATCAAGTCAAATCTTGAATGAGTAAAAGCATCAAGGCAAAAGGGGATCACTTACCAGAAGTCCATGACGGGCGATAAAGTTTATCATCCCCTTGCTCGATACTACCCTTGCCTCTAATACTCAGGGACTGGTGTAGGGCTCTAAGATCTTGTCAACATTCCTCCGTAGGAAATTAAAATGCTTTTAAGTCCTTCGACTGAGGCTCGGTATGTACTCTTTAGTTATGGCCTTGTGTGTTACCTACCTCGAGGAAGACGCAACCTTCTTCCCCTTATCTACCTTCTATCTTTTGGCCAAAGGCCTAGCCGAGGGTGCATCCTTGATCACCTCAGTCACCTCAGGCTGTGAGGTGATGATCGGCTCCTGTGACAATGTCACCCTTGGAACAAGAGGAGGATGATCTACAGCAGCAGGGGCTTCAGCGATCTTGGTCCTTGAAAAGGTTGCAATGACCTCAAGCTCCTTGGAATCTTTTAGAGGTGGTTCTTGAAGAATAAGCTTCACTATATCTTCGTAGTCTTCAAATCGTGCTAGGCCAATTTCTTTGACTTGATGAACTTTGATTTCTTTGGTAAGCTCAATACTTAGTGCTGGAATGAGCTGGTGATAACGAAGGAGATCGTTGTTGAGTTTGAGATCATTTTTCAGATCACTTATGGCAACAAGCCAGCTTAATATCTCAACCTCCTCAGCTGCAAGCATTGGCTTTATTTTGCCAGCCTCATATGCAAAAATAAGAATGTTAGAAGCAATGACAAGAACTTTTGTTAGCTCGCACAATCACAACTTGCTTACCAGACATTAATACAAAATCAAAGTTGCAAAGAAAACACAAAGATGGGCACAAGACATAGATACAATAGGTCTTATAATGCCTAACATTCTATTTGCTTTTGGCATCTCCCTATAGCAGGATCTTCTTGAAATTAGAATTCTGAGCTAAAAGGTAGTAGAATCTATCTAGGTAACCCATACTCCTAATGCTAAAATGATGACACAAAAACCTTATGGACGGTGGGGGGAAATTATTCCTCAAGTACAAAAGTGCAAGTGAAATAAGCTGGGTATAGGAGTTCGGGGTCAATTGGAATAGGCTGAGTTTTAATTTGTTTAGCAAGTCAACAATGAATGGATGCATTGGAAACCTAAGCCCAGCTACGAGATGCCGAATACTAACGACAACAAATCCCTTGGGAGGATAGGCTGCGTGGTTGTTAGGGGAATGAGCCATGAGATGGCAACCATTTGGGAAGTGATAATCTTTGATTATATTCTGGAGTTTATCTGGGCCTACGATCGAAGGGTAATGACTGAATGGTAAGTGATTCAAAGAAGTCATGGTGACCTATTTCCCCTCGCTAGGGCCAGGTCATGAAATGGGCCACTTAACGACCTCACCTCTTCTAAAAGCCAATCTAACTAAAGTATGTGCCAGCTTTTCACTACAAGCTGGAGAGTCAGGCTTATTATCACTTCCTACTTGGTGGCCTCAGCATTTATGTGCTGCCATCTTTGCAAAGCAAAGAAGAGGGAAAAAAGATGATTAGGTCCTTGAAGGCATACCGTTCCTAAAACGACTATCCTAACTAAAGTCTTCATATGTAGTAAATCACACACGCCATAAGCCACCATTTCAAACTCAGACTGCTAAGCTCAGAGGGGCTTTATCATCAAAGCCTATTAGGCCACCAATTGTGGGGACATGGAAAGCTATAACCAGTAACCCACAAGTCCTAAAACTAGCCAAAAAGTCCCTAGCAGCTAATAAATCGTCACTATCAGACCAGGTAGTACAATTCAAGAAATTCATAGAACAGAGCATTCCAAAGGCAAAAGTCTAAAGAAAGCTCACCTTGTTGGAAGGACGAGTCAAATCTTGAAATGGATTTTGGGCAAGATGATTGATTTGTAGCAACTGCGATGGCTGAATTGGTGAAGCCGAAGAACAGAATCGAAGACTGCTTAAAACTTCTGACAAAGAATGATGATTTTCAAAAATAAGAGGGAAAAGTAAAGGTCTCCCAACTGGTATATATATATATATACATAGCCCTAGTAGCCCAACCGTTCAATTTAGGGACTAATTATTTACCTACGATCCAACGGTATGGAAAGTGATCGATTTCAATTGTTTGCTACAATAACAGTCCTGGGAAAGTAAGCATATTTAATACAGTAATGATGACCTGAGCAAGTGAAGCGATGAGAATAAGGAGTCCGAATGATAGCTTGGCTCCTTGTGATCTCCAGCCTTACCTAGAGAATATCAATTCCCAGTTCGCAAAGTGAACTGAGAGTTGAGGGGCTTATGTTATGAGTGATTTTCAGAAGTGCAAAATGGGTTAGCTAAGGCCCAATAAAGGACTAGCTTGACCGAGAGAGGCCCAGAGCCGAGGATCACATAATAAGAGTGCCAGATAGCCGGTCGCATACTTAGAACCTTGGACGAGGTCAATGCAGTGACCTCAAGCTCATTAAGCGACAAGCTTCGATTCACTAAGACAGGGCAAATCTTCATCCATCTCTTAGAAGGCATGTTCTGGCTAAGTCTGAAGGTAGGTTCATCTCGCACAGCATGCAGATCGCATAGCATGAACTTAAGTTGCTAGAGCAGAATACCCTCGAAACTTATATGCTAAACGCATGAGCCAAATTAGTGGTCAGAGGCACATCCTCCTAACTAACAGATTAGACCTCAAAACTTATGCATCAGCCTCCTATGAGCTGACAGAGAGCTACCTAACATCAATTGCCCACAGTGGCTGATATGATAGATTTACAAACTATAAAATTGCTCTTGTAACCCCTTATGTCTATAAATAAGAAGGGATCATTATAACAGGGATATAGTGATGTATATGCAGAAACTCTATAAAAACAGTAAGAGAACACTGTAACTCTATCCGACTGAATAGAGAAATCACCGTATAAAACAAATAAAATCATCATGGATGTAGGGGCCAAATTAGCTTTAGCTGAACTACGTTAAAAGCTTCGGTGTCCATTGTTCTTCCCCCCTTTTCTCTTTGTTTTCCTGTTTCTATTTACATTTCTCTACTTGCAGCTTAGGAATTTCAAGGACTGTCTTTGTTGACTAAGATTTGGGTCCACAGGACTAATTTTACTGTCAACATTTTTCATTTAGAAAAGATTTTTAGAAAGAGTCCCCACTAGGGATTTATTCATCTAAAAGGGAATGCAGGTTCCTCTTAACTATGGTCTGTGTCAGAATTGGCTTGAAACACTCGCCTATATTCTCTAGAGTGCCCTTTTACCTCTTCTGTGTGATAGTCCACCCTTTATCCCCCTGATTATCAATCTTATTTCCAAAGGGACTTCTCTAACTGGATTAAGGTCAATTCCTCTTCCATAGCTTCTTTCCTAAGTTTTAACTTCCCATGGGCTTCTTTCTTTGCTTTCATAACTTGGAACCTTTGGCTAAAACATAATTATGTTTTGTTTAAAGAAGGAAATATCATACAAGATGTTAAAAAAGTGGCCTTTGCTAAGGCTATGGAATTTTGGATGGTTACGGTAAGCAAACAACTACATCTAAGCAAATGGTGGTTGATATTACATGGATAGCCCCAACAATGGTTGATATAAATTGAACACAAATAGGGCTTCACAAGGCAATCCGATGAAGGCTAGTTATGCTTTTGTTATTAGAAATGATAAGGGTGAATGGATTGGAAGTTGTTGTCGTGGCTTAGAAGTAACCTCTAATTTTATAGCTGAACTATCAAAACTTCGAGATGGAATGACTTTGGCTTTAAATAGAAATTTACTCCTACTAACCATTCAACTGGATGCTTAAGCTATTATTGAATCTGTTAACTCTAACAATGATGCTAAATTTACCTATTCAAAAATTTTGATAAATGATAGTAGAAGAATGTTATGAGAGTTAGGAAGACCAAAACTTTCTCATGCTTATAGGGAAGTTAATAAAGTGGCTATTTTTTTTTTTTTTTTTGGCTAAGAAAGCATGCAACTTAAACAATATTTTTGATATTTTTTTTTTATTACCTTTGTTAGAGCAGACTTATACTTATTTTATTATGTTTAAAATAAAAAAAGTCTAATAATATGACATGTAGAGGTAGCAGATGGATACATAGAAATGGATTTAGATTGATTCATCAATGCATATGTTATTGATAACACATTTATCCATTATTCCTCAATCTAAAATTTTAAATGGGTCATGAGTCATTCATGACCCATGAATAAAGGATAAGACTCGACTTATGTATTTATCCATTTAATTATTTGTGCCTTATTATGTATTATTTTATTATTTTGTTGATATTGTTTCTCTTATCATAGATTTGTCTACTCTAACATATAAAATGCATCTTAAAAGATAAAGTGAAGCATTATAATCATTGGTAAAAAATCAACGACTCAGAATTTATAAATAACAAGCAACAAAAAATGTAATTTTTAAATTTATAATTATTTATTCCCTTGATTTTTTTTCACCAACAACTATGATAATCCGTTATACTTTCTAAAATATATCTTACATTTTAGAGAAACTAAATCCCCCTTACCATTACCACTTTTATTATCATTGTCATTATATAATAATTTTCTTCTGTTAGAATTTTTAAGTTATAATTTTCGCTCTGAATATTTTGATTTGTCTTCACCTCTTGGTTAAACAAATAGTCATTACAAAACAATTTCTACTTAAGTCTATTTCAGAATTTTTTAGCTAGTGGTGTGTTATAAACCAAAATTTTGACTGCCTAATTTATTTAAAGTCCATAAATCATATATAAGCCAGTCGCTTAGACTATAATAGGCTTATGAAATAAACATTGCATCAAATGAAATTTTGTTAATTTCACAAAAAATATTGGTAATGATAATACATTATAACAACATACTGAGGTTAAAATTATGATTTTTTTTCTAAAATTAATATAAAATAATATATATGTATGTGTGTGCATGAGGAGACATATTAAGTGATAGCATTACTCTTATATGAGATTGGAAGGAGTAAATCATAGCCATTAGATCTTATACTGATAGTTGAGATTAAAATATAAAGTGAAGTGATTTTTTTAAGTGATCATGTGACATTCAATAAGATCTAATGGTCAAGATTCTCTCCTCTCACTCTCGTACAAGAGCAATGCTCTCACTTAATATATATCGATATATATATATATATAATCAATCTAATAGGCTAATAAGAGAGGCCTAAATATTATACAAACTAGGCATGTTTAATAAACATGATATTATAATTTTATAGAAAGTTTGATCTCTTAGAAAATTGAGTGTTTTCAGTTTTGGATTATCTTTTTTCAAAACTCAAAAAAAATAAATCAAATAAAAAACACAAATCTCAATGTAAAAAAGATAATCTAATGATGAAAATATTCAATCTCCCAAAAAGTCAAGTTCCATATAGAATTACTCAACATGCTAATAAATTAGTTTTGGTCTAATTTAAATAGCCAATACTTAATATTATACACAAAATTTCACTATGTTTGTACTTGAAAATTTTTGAATAATTGAGACTAAAATATAGGTGTTACCAATTTAAACCAAATTATGACATGTTTAATTAAATAACATGTATCAAAAAAATAAATGTATTTAGCCTAATTTGTATATTCATACAAATAAATGTAATATTCAAATTTTCTTTTATTTTTAATTTTTTTGTCCAACTTTGAGAATAATACCATTAAGAAAATTGAGAAAACACCACAATTAATCCTTCATTTATAAGGCTGCTAATTATTATGTCCCTTAAATTTTATAGTTACCATTAGTAGTCCCTTATTTTTTGTTTTTGTTGTAATTATTCTTCCTTCCCTCCACTTGAAAAGTTAAAATAGATAGAAAATGCTGAGATAATTTGTTAAACTCCACCTTAGCAACCGCAAATTCATGGTGAATGGCATGTTAGAAACAAAACTAAAATCATAGCTATTTGATTCTGTTTAAGTAGATGGCCTCCCATCAAAGTTATTAGTTAATGTCAACATGTCTAAGTTTCCTTTATGGTTCAAAATTATAACATGTTAGGAACAAAACCAAAATCATAGCTATTTGATTTTGTTTAAGTTGATGGCCTCCATCGAAGTTATTAGTTAATATCAACATGTCTAAGTTTCCTTTATAGTTGAGAATTATAGTAAAAAAGCAATTATAATTGCTCTTTTATAGTTTTGGAGCTAAAAAGATTTTTGTTGAATTGATTTGGTTAAAGTGTCACTTAAAAATTTTAATTTATGATTCTAAAATAACTCCAACTTTTAGTTTCTCAACCAACGAGACTTTGACTTGTCAATGTGAAGTTAACCAATCACCTCAATATTTTTCATCTATTTTAACATTGTAAGTGAAGAGAGATGAATAATTATAACAAAAGTAAAAAATAAAAGACTACTAGTATTAATTATAAAATCTGAGGAATATAATAATCAACGTCTCTATAAATGGGAAACTAATTATTGTGTTCACTAAAAAAAAAAATCCTTAGTCATTCAATAAAATTATAACATAAATAAAATTATAAAGACACTTATAACACAATACTAAATAAATAATATATATATATAGATATGTAATTATTCATGAGTTGATTAAGCATGACCTTTATTTGATAAGGTCAATAATGAGCCAACTCATATTTATCTAAAAATTAAAATGAATGAATATAGATTATATATGATTGCTAGCTCCATGTGACCACTTTTCATGTTAAGTTCCTTAAACTGCGATTAATCACAAACATGATATGATAAAGTAAGAACAAATGAATAAACAACATTTACATCCTATTTAGAGTACAAGGTACCACATGGAGGATGCTTAATCCACGATTTAATACGTAGGGGCATGTAGGTCGGAACCTACTCAATCCACTATTTATAAATTCTAACAGGGTCCCCCACACATGATTGGGATCCTACATCTTTAGCAACACTTTTAAATACCCATAAATTCTAATTTAATCATCAAAGTGTAGTTTCTTGCAAACGTATGATTGTCTATACGTGAGACTTGTTGAGCATTATATTTGTTTTTAAGAGAATTTTTTACTGCATTATTGAAATAGAATGCGTCCAAAATTTCTTAATCCATAATATCACACCGACAAAACCATATTAATTGACTAGTTAACGAGATTTCCCAGAGGCAGGGTCTGTCTTCATCGTCCATTAGTGGATAAAATTAATTCTGAAACGTACAAAAAATTGCTGTAATTAGGTCTGAGGGATCGGTGATCCCTTCATGAAATTGTTGTAGTAAAAGTACAATATACATTATATATTTTTTACAACAATCAAATGATTCATTATCTTGCAGATACCTACCATTGGAGGCAGAAGCATGTGGAAGCCATAACCCGCCCATCATGTGGGAACATGCACGCTAGGTAGGTCATATCACCACTGATTCGTCAAGTTCTAATCATATCATATATACAACTAAAATAGCTAAATGGTAACATCTGGTTTGGGCTTCTTCTGTTATGACACATTATTGGGGGCCCCAGCTGAGGTCATGTCTATTTTTAGATACTCTGTTTTTTTAAGTAGATTCGCTGTAACGGGTCTGAATCTAAAATTGTTAACAGATTACTCAAATTTCTTTTCCTGATCATTTATATTATAGATTAAATTAATCACTTATATTAATTTTACAAAATACAATGATGTTTCGATTCTTTTTTCAGCTCAATAATCAGCGAGCAGTTTAAAATAATATTTTGAATGGATGATTGAAAAAAATAGTATGGATTAACATAAAAGCAAAAGAATTATTGGAGGCAGGATGATGATATGGGGCCAAAACAATAGCAGCCACGAAATACTGGCATAGGGATTGGAAAAGTAAGTGCCGATTCATCATACACGTGGGGCCAAAAATTTGGTCTCTCGATGACAGATAATATTCGGTAAATAAAAAAGCCACGGCGATCTGACTTGGCAATTACGTTATTGTATTCATTGGCCAACAAGCTTCTCATTCCTCAATCTGACTCAGCAAACGGTTCATTTTGTCAAAATTCATTGGCCAACCAGAGTTGTTGGACTTGCGTATTCAATTAAAAATTAATTAAATTCAAAGGCCAATTATCATTAAAAAAAATTAATTAAAAATTCTTTTCTGGAATCTTCATCCATTCAACGAAGGATTGCCAAATCAAACATGACTTAACAGAGTTTCTGCATTTGAATTGAATGGCGTCTGGAACCAATATTTTGAAACGTAAGATTCATGTGAATATTATTGGGACACGTCATGCTCTT
>JANHAO010026354.1:0-11111 GCA_026873985.1 Saraca asoca | reverse complement strand
TCCCTTCAATTAAAATTTCTAATATAATTTTTAAATAATCATATGCAATTAAAACTACTCTTTAACCTTTTTAATAAAACTTTCTGGTGATAACATTGTGGAAAAACAAGTTGGCACGTGTTGTAGGTTGGGACTTGGGAGGAGACAATCCCATCTTTGTATTCTACAGAAAAAATAGTTGTATATTGTAATCATAACATATATTATTACAATATATTTTATTATCGCGTGAAGGGAACCTTTGACTTAATTGGATTCAATACCTCTACATGTTATTGATGTGTTTGGACATTGGATTCATATGTTGTGTTGATCTTATGGTGATTAATTTGTCAGAAAATATAGCCATAATTTGCGTTTTTAATTTCATTCAATAAAAAATTAATTTTTAACTTTATTATTTAGATGTTATTTTGGTGAAATTGTATACATTAAAATTATATTTTTTAATTTTTAAGACACTAGATTGTAATTAATTTGTTTCTGTTAGATAAAAATAAGATATATTATGACTAAAGGTTATAAGTATTTCTCGATTTATTGTACACAGGCATCCACATTTAGAAGATCAAAATGTTTAGTGACGCTTCTTGATAAAGAAAATTCCTCGATACCACAACCAAAAGCTGGGGTTATGGAACCCAAGGTGATCAGAATGTGTATTCTCTGTTGAGATAGGTTAAGCGCAATATGAGCCATTAAACTCACTGTTTAATGGTTTTATATCGGACATATATGAAATTTTAAAGTTGGTACAAATGAAGATGAGCTTCCAAGATCCTTCCCACAAGTGTTGAATGTTCCAAAAGGTAAAGTGACACCATGGAGCCTATTAAAGCACAAGTCCAGTTGACATTGTCTATCCAGCCAACTGAATACCATGGTGCGCGTGATAGGTGTGTTACACTTGTTTGGAGATGAAGTGGAATATAAGTTAAAAGAAATTTAATGGGTGGAAGAAGATATGAAATAGTTAAATAATTAAATTAGAAATAAATTTAATATTGTAAACATAAATTTTGTAAATATGAAATGAATGGATAATAACATTAGAATTAAAGAAGAATAAAACAAAGATATAAAGTAAAAAAAAAAATATACAAAGTGAATGAAATAATGAAAATGTAACGAAGGAATTATGTTTATAATCTACTCTAGAAGTTAATCTAAAATAGAGGTAAATCTTAATTTAATTGTCTTGTATCAATCAAGTTATATGAACTGATCTAAATTTATGTTTTAAATTATAATATTATCCATTAAAATTTTTCTTGCGGCTGACCAAAGAAATAGTAGGTCAATTTAATGTACTATGTGTAGTTGTTGTCAACATTTCATCAATATAATACATGAAATGAAATAATGTAATATAAATGAATTTATGATGATGATGATGATGATGATAGTGGTGGTGGTAAGTTGTGAATAAATAAATTATTTGTGAAAATAACCCGCCTATTTGTTATTATTTAAACAAAATCTATTCCTATGTCCTCTTAATTAATGATAATATAAAAAATTTATTTATTTAAATAAGTTAATGGAGTATAAACCTAAAATTAGATGTGCTCATTATGTTAATTTACTTAAATAGTAATTGGTTTCAATATAAATTTCATAAATTAGCTAGTTTCATATTTAATTTGAGTTCATAATTAATTTTCCCTTGTTGGAAAAACTAGGATATATTAAAATAGTTAAATTAAGAGATATATTGAATTATGTTACAATACATCAAATCTATATATATAAATTTAGTTAGCAGTAATGAATTATACCTGACATAATATGAAAATTCATGATAGTTCAACACACTCCTTATCAGGTGATATCCTATTTTGAGATCTCCTAAGTAGGTTCATTCCTTATAATTCCAACAGAGAAAAGATAGAGAAAAGTATATCTGAAGCTCAACAAGGCAACTACAGCTCTACTAAGATATAAATAGGATCTTACTTTGTTGTAATCCTACTGGGCTAATTGACCCATCACTATTGACCTAGTGACAAGGCTCACACTACTAAAGTCTATTAATGGCCTAGGTGTCATTACAGATTTAATGATATGATCATATAATTAATTAACTCATAATAATTAGTTATTGTGATATTTATTTAATCCAATGACATATGATTTAATTAAACTATGGTAGTCCACTTAGGAAAATTCTAACAATCTTCCATTTTGATAACATAGTTTAATAAACGAGAATTTGAATTACAATATATGGCCACAAATGTCAACAATAACAACAATGACACCATTACAACTATAGGTCAAGTATAAGTACCAATAATGTAGATCATCATATTTGATAAAGAATGTTAATGTCATATATGTTTTGAATACTTATGTTTCAATGATCGAAATATAATATGAAATGTATGAGAAATCAAATATACACATTAAAATGTGATTATATGTACACCTTTATGAAATGATCCATGCATCCACCCAAAATGCTCAAAATGAGAATAAATCTCAACATAATAATGAGACAGGGTCTAAATGTCTTTATTGATATGCCATAAAATAAATGTGCACAATTAACAATGTTAGATATACATATATATATATATATATATATATGAAACATATGGCAATATCATTAGCATTTCACTAATCTCAATATAACAATATTTCAATTAGAAATGTGAAACTCCCAATAACTCTAAATATAGAAAGGCTTAGCCAAACTTATTATAATTACTTGTTTGATTTAACACCTAAGCCTTTGGTTAGTGGATCAACAAGCATATGACCCATGGTAACATGTATAATACTTAGGTATCTTCTCTATTTAACAAATTGATACTTAATATCAAAATATTTATACATGCAGTACTTTCACTATTATTTTAAGAGAAGTTCACTATAGTAGCACTATCGCAATATATGGTTAAACTCCTAGATATGTTTTCTATAACTTTGAATCCATATATTATATTCCTTAATCAATTAGCATCACAAGTGATTTTACAACATGTGACACATTCTACCTCTATAGTAGAGGTTGCTGTAATTGACTGCACGATAGTTTCCATGATACAACTCCTCCTATCATCATAAAGATGTTTCCAGATATCAACATCATGTCATTTGGATAATTTACAAAATCAAAGTCAAAGTAGCTTGTAACAATCAGATCACCAAATCTACAATATGTCAACACAAAGATTCTTTGTACCTTATAAGTACTCTATAACTTTTTTCACAATAGTCCAATATTTTTTATCAAGATTACTTAAGTATCACCCAAATACACTAAACCAATAGTGATATCAATATATGTACATACTTGAGCATATAACAGGCTACTAACAATAGAAGCATATAAGACCTACTTTAATCTTTATGTTATTTTGAGGACATTGGGCTTTAGAAATAATCTCACCCCACTAGAAGAGGGCAATACTTGGAGAGTACATAAAACATATTGAACCTTTTGAGCAACTTTTCAAAATATAATCTTTGAAACAAGCTAAGAAGACCCTAGGGATTTATCATGATAGATCCATTTACCCTGCATGAAAGAGGCATCATTAAGATCCTTCACATATAAAATATATATAGTATATGCTTTATCTCAATCATAAGGCTCATAACATTATTCTTAAAGAGAATATCATCAACATAAGACTAGAATCATAAAAAGTCTTGTACTCTACTTAAAATAGATACACAGTTTACATCATTCTTCTTGAACCTAAGAGAAATAATAATATCAATAACCTTAAGATATCATTATCTAAATGTTTTATTTAAATCATATATATGAATCTTTTAAATTTACATACTAAATGTTCTTTACTTGTCTCTTGGAAATCATCTGGTTAGTTCACACAAATAGTTTTTGGCTAATCACCATTCAAGAATGCCATCATACATCTGGTGAAGCTCCAAGTCAAAATGAGCCACTAGTGCCATAACAACTCAAAATGAGTCTTCAATTAATAAAAAAGAAAATATTCTACAATCAAAGTCTTCTTCCTAAATGTGGCCCTTTGCCACCAATATAGCCTTATACCTCTCACCCACCTTTTGAGTATCCTTTAGTCTTAAAGACCTTTTTACATAAACTAGACCTACAACGAATAGATAACTCTGTATAATCTCACATATCATTGTGGATCATCAAAGCAACACAGCATTTATAGCCTCTATCTATTCTAAAAAAAAGTTAGTGTTTGAAATGGCTTCTTGAAAACTGGTGAGATCAATTCCATCACTTAGGCCAAATTCGTACCTTTACAAATATATTACATAATTGTTAGTTCTTGGTCTGCGAATCATTGGGATTTCCTCAAAGGTATTTTGTTTACAAGACTTAGTTCTTTTCTGCTACCAAAGGAGCATTAAACTCTGTAACTTCCACTATCGATTTTACCATGTGTTGTATTAGATCAATTCATTTGGTTTCAACTAGTAATGGTTCTAATGGAATAGTAACTTGTACATCTCTGAGAGAGATATTACATGGTCTTTTACTCATACTATTCAACCAATAAACAAAACAAAGTCCTTTAATAACTTTAGTGGTATGGATTAAACAATAAAATTTACTACTTTTATAGCCGTTACAACATCTAACAAAGTGACCATCAATAGCCTTCAGATCAAGTTACTTAATAAATGGATCATATGGATTCCCTTTAGCCTTCGAACCCCAGACATGAAAATGGTTAAGACTAAGCTTTTTCCATGCGGAAATCATATGGGGTTTTAAATACCAACTTACTAAGGATTTGATTCAGAACATACATCACGATCTTTAAAGCACCACCCTATACAAAGTCAAGTAAAATTTAATACACCAACATGCATCTGATTATGTCCAAGACTGTGTGATTCAACCTTCTTATGATCCAATCTTGTTCAGGTGTTCCAGTGCATAAGGCTATTAACCTAAAATATTCATAATCTTAAAGATATCTTACGAAAAAAATTATAATTTACATTAGTTTATCATATCTTTATAACACTCACCACCTTTATCATAACTGACATACTTGATTTTTTTATCATTTTTTTTAGTTTAATCTCAACTTTAAATGCCCCAAAAGAATTTAAGGATTTCAACTTTTCAATAAATATTTCCACCTAACAAAAATTGATCAATCACTAATGAAAGTGAAATATTAGTATCTACCCATAGTACTTGGTGTAATCAGTTCACCTACATTATTGTGAATGAACTCCAATACATCTAACATTCTGGTCCATTAACTTTAGCAGGCAGTATCTCCTTTGATGCAATCAATACATATATCAAAAAAGGATAAGTTTGGATCATGAAGAATCTCTTTTATTAATCATTCAATCCTTCTATGGAGATATCACCTAGACACCTATTCCATAACATTGAAGATCTCACATTGGAATCTTTTTGTACCAAATCACAATATTTAACTGACTAACTCTAATTTCCAAATGACAACTACTTTACATATTTATCTTGCACTTTTTCACTATTTCCAGTCTGACTATCAGCTTTTGTCACATGACTTCCTTTTGTTTCTCAACATTTATAATAAATTTGTAATGCAAATGATTGTGCCTCCATCTAACCTCCAAGTATTCAATAAAACATCTCACTAAAGCCAACAAAACATCTTGATTTATTATAATACGCACCTAAATTAGCTTTCTTGCTTCTCAAGATTAGGTTCCTTTGGATGTGATTTATTAATACGCTTAGCACTCGATCCATGTGAAATAAAGTAAACACAAAGATTCTTTAATTCTTCACATCATCTTCTACTCGAATAACTATAAAGGTCATTTTACTGAAAGTCTACTCACCCTATTGGGTGTAATATAATGTCTAAAGAACATCAATTTTACCTAAAAGAGACTCTCAAAACATACTAAATCAAATGACTATTTTCTAAGTCAACTTTCATGCCCATGAGTGATTATAATAGTATATCGGTTTCATAATATACTAACTAATTCCATTAATATCATCCTACATAATTTTATCCAATAACAAGAGGTAATATCCTTTTTAGCCTTATCAAACTTTACAAACTTATCAACTACAAAATCTATAATCACTTTGGCATTTAAAGAGTCAACAATGCTTTTAATAATGATCTTATCCTTAGTATATATCACAATCATCAAGTACATTCTATTAGAGTATATCCACTTTCCACGAACAACCTTTATACAGTAATAAAGTCATCATCTATCTTTAGCTCTCCATCTTTCTATGCCAAATACGAAATTTAGTAATTGCTAGATATGATATTAGCAAATTAGTCCAAATATCTTCCACTTAGTCCAGTCCTCAAAATGGTCATATTTACCGTCTTTACAGTAATCAATTGCATATGTAATAAAAGATTGAGGAAATAAAAATTTATGAAATTTATCATAAATTTTCAAAATTACATGTGCAACGTAGTCATGTTATAATATTTCCTCAATAAATATCCAATTCTAAACAATATTATATTATGAAACCTAATACCAATTGGGCATTTAAAGCTTCATAATATAACACAAAGATTGAATGCTACATTCCTAAAACCTAACATTAATATGAAATTTAAAATTTTAAGAATATAACAATCAATCCTAATACTCACATTATCACCAACAAAATATGTTAATAATATTACACTGATAGATATATGTATATATATTACTAATATAGCACTCATTTAGATATAATTCTAAAATTTAATTTGAGCAAATTTTATGCAACTGATCCCATGATAGGTGAGAACACAATTGCACCAAATTTTATAGCATAATATGAACAAAATTGATTCTTATATAATTGTACAAATTACACACAACAATCCAAAAAATATTCAAATATGTAAACGGCATCAAATCAGCCCAAAAAAAATTATATACAATAGTATAATATGTAAGAATAATACAATAAATTTTTCATGTCCAAAAAACGTAGAATTAATCCTCAAATAAATAGGATAATAATTAAATAAAATATTTTTTATTTTCAAAATGTTGTGGAAAAATTACAAATAGTAGGCCAATGTGTAGCAAATACATAACAAAATTTTTAGACCTAAATAATATCAAATAATTATTCAAATAAATTAGGAAAACATAAAATATTTTTATTTTCAAAAAATCTGAAAAAATTACCACAAATAGTGCTCAAAGAGTGGAGCACAGTGGTGTAATTTTTATCGTCATCTACCACCTCTATGATGGTACATAGCCTAATGCATCACTGATGCAAGTAGCCAACTATATAATCAAACACAACTTAGTTTGGAAATTCATTCAATTTAGCCATATTTTAAACAATTTTCATATGGGTTTCTTTGTCCAAATTTATCTAAAATTAATCCCCTTATCAATTTCACAAAATAATTGAAAAAATCAATGCAATTTTAAGAGGAAAAGAATTAAATCTCCATTAGTTTACCTAAATGGAAAAATTTTTAAATTGATGCTACTTGTGTTCAAATTTTTAGAAATTGATTGAGAGTTTTTCTTTATCTAATTATTCTAATATTGAATTATGAATCAATTTGAATAAATCTCCAATAATTAAGCCGAATTATATCAAAACAATCTTCTAGTAACACCAATAAAAACATGAATTTCAAAAAATTTCAATTTTGAATAGCATTTATTCACATTGATTTGTGTATTTTGCATATCATATCCTCTTGAGATTAAATCATAAATTAATTTGAAAAATATTCCTTTAAATGGTTCGAATTTAATAAATCAATTTTTTTTAGAAAAAACTAAATTAATTCAATTTGTGATTCCATTACAAAATGCATAAAGTTCATAATCAATTTATGCAATTAAATAATATAGAAGAGGAAAAAAATTAATGTTTAACCCATAATTTTTCTCATCATATATTATGGATTTTTAACAATTTAATTGCATAAAATTATTAAGCAAAAAAATTGCACAAATTTGAACCTTGTAATATGAAAGAAAAAATTTAGCTCTGATACTAATGGTAAGAAAAACTAGGATATATTAAAATAGCCAAATCAAGATATCTATTAAACTATATAACAATGAATCAAATCTATACATATAAATTTAGTTAGTAATAATGAAATCATACCTAGCATAATGTGAGAATTCATGATAGTCCAAAGCATTCATTTACAGGTGGTATCTTGTTTTGGGATCTCTTAAGCTTGTTCATTCCTTATAACTCTAGCAGGGAAAATGAAGAAAAAATTATATCTAAAATCTCAATAGGCCAACTATTGCTCTACTAGGATATAAATATAGACCTATCTTATTGTAACCTTACTAGAACCTATCATCATTGATCCATTGACAATGCTCACATCACTAAAGTCCATTAATAGTGTACGTGTCATTATAGGTCTAATAAGTTGGTTATAAAATTAATTGATTTATAATAATTAATTATTATAATATTCATTTCATCCAATAATATATAATTTAATTAAACTAACATATAATTTAATTAAACTATGATAATACACTTAGTAAAATTCTAACATCCCCAAGTTTTGATACTCTCCCAGCTAGCCAACAACTACATGGTTACCCTCTACATTGGCAACGCCATCCTCCATGTACTATTCACGTGCCAACTAGACACAAGTCCTTTTCAATTGGTAAAGGATGCTACTGCATCGGGTTAAGGAATGAGGGAATATGTAAATTGGCAATTTTATTTGGACCTCCAATCAATTTTGTCATCTGTAAGATGATAACTTAATCAATGGCTAGTAGACAAGACCATGGATAAACAACACATCCTATGATGTAGAGACAAAATTTTGAATTGTCTTTTTTTTTTATCATTTATTTATAAACAATTGTATTTACTTGAATATTGTTTATTTTTTAAAATTATATTATAGCAAAATAAGTTATTTAAAATTATACTATAGCAAAATAAGCTAGATAAATGTCATTTGAACTTATTCGTTTAATGAGCATACCAACCTAAAATTAATGTTAGCATATTTAATAAACAACCCAAATTTTAGCTTATATAGTACATTTCTAACTACGTATGTAATAAGTATATTGTAACATGACATGATGACATTTTCTAACTAAATTCAAAGACACAAAAGGTATAACAAAACTACGTACAAGAATCTCTACAAAACAAGAACTATTATTCCATATAGTGGCGGCTTTAAAGTCGTTGAGCCAAATAAACCATAAGCCAAGTGAGAGACATTAGTGTCATTATATTTAGGAGTGACGAAACTGAATTTAGTCTCTTGAGCTTTTCATTTATCCTCATAATCCCACGTCTCACTGCATTCTCCTGTGATGACCTAACTGCTCTACTTGTGGGAGAATCTCTGTGTCCAACACTTTGCTGATGCTCTTCTGCTCTACTTGCTTCAGTGCTAATATCTTCTCTGCCTCTTCCTTCCTCTTTCTCTATTTTCATCTTTTCAAACATCAGCTGTTCACAAGGAAACAAACTGAATTACTCTAGCCTTTATCTTCCATGCTTTGTGGTAAAAAGTTATATATTTTTTATACAGGTACTATATAAATTTTTAAAAAGATATTTTTATTATTATTTAAATTTAATAAAGATAATTTTATATTTTATTTTATGAAAAGCATATGTCATTATTTAAATTTCATAAAAATAATTTTATATTTTATTTTATTAAAAATATGTGAAGTAAAATTTATTTAGGAGAGTTAGATAAATAACTCCTCGTATTTTATGATAAGTAAAACTTTTTGAGAGGTACAACTTGTCTTCTTTTTTAAATTAGTGATTAACTAAATAATTCAAACGTTTTTTACACTCTGGGAATTTGCTTTCGACAGACTAAAAGACTTCTCAATCATTTTATACTAGTATTATATTTAATACTTATAAGACTATGATGTTTTAGTCATGAAACAAAATCCAAGTACCCTAGTGGCCCGAGGTTCCAAGTAAATAGAATTGACAAGAACAGCCAAAAGGGAGTGAACAAGATTATAGACTTGCAACATTTCAGGCTTACTTGAGAACACCCTCTTTCTGTTTCCCAATACATGTACCAAGGCCATCCCAATACAATAAGCCATATCCCTGGAATAAACAGGGTAAATCTTACTCTGCACAACTCCAAACTGCTGTCTTGGAATAGCCCTTGATAACACAGTTTGAAATCAATGTGACCCACACACACAATCCATAAGCAGTAGCAAATCCCAACAAATGAATAACACCCATCAAAGGTGTCTCTTTTGATCCCAAATTGTCTATAAAACTCTTCATTATATGTCCCCCAATTCTCTCACCAACGTCGTTTGCATCTGTAATTGTATCCTTTGCTTATTCCGCATATTCTTTTGTGCTTTCTTTTGTATCACGGGCTTTATGAGACACTATCTTTTGCCTCAGCCTTGCCAATAGCACCAGCAACACTATCTTTTGCCTCAGCCTTGCCAACAGCACCAACAACCAGTGGCGGACGCAGGGTTTTATATGAGTGGGAACTAATGACTTTAACCGAGGAAGACCGAAGCAAGAGCACAGGTGAACTGTTGAACCATCGGTCCGGACCAGAGAAATCAAGGAAGACCGCAGCTCAACGGTGGCGTGTTGCATTCTGTGGCGAACGGACATAAGTGGTTCGGCAGTAGGGGCAACGTGTGAGGAACGGAAGAAGCTTCCAATCTTCAGATCTGAAGAAAATGGGAATTGGGGTTGACGAGCTGAACTGAGGGAAAAGTCATATTAAAAGAAAATAAAAAATTTTCAATTTACCCCCTGAAATTTAAACAGACTTATACAATAATCCAGATTCAAGAAATTTTTTCAAATCAATCCCTATAGAATTTTCAATTTAACCTCCTATTATATTTCTAATTTTTTTTTAAAAAAAAAATTCAATGGGAGCTTCAGTCCCCACTCGACCCTATGCAGGTCTGCCCATGGGCAGACACAAACAAAATAGAATGGAAAGACAAAAGAAGTTTCATATATTTTCAACTCATTTAGTCTCACTAAACAATATGTGACAGAATATGATAGTAAGTAAGATTATTTTAAGTCAAATTATATCAATTATACCATGAATATGATGAATATCACTCTAAAAAAATATAATTAAAATTAAAATTTACGAAATTTACATAGTATTTATCTAAGA
>JANHAO010026353.1:0-11177 GCA_026873985.1 Saraca asoca | reverse complement strand
ATAATAATAATAATAATAATAATAATAATAATTATTATTATTATTATTATTATTATTATTATTATTATTATTATTATTATTATTAGAATAATGTGAACTTTAGATAGACATGAACTATCATGAATAATGAAAGTTGTATTACCTTGAACTTTCTTAGCAAAAATATAAGCACTGGTTTAGAGTCATTAATAGACATTTGACCTTGAACTATAACTAGTTAAAGGAGACAATATCTATATCGTGCACCTAATAATTCAAGTGTAATTTTTTAACTGTTAAACTATGCATTTTTGTGATCCTGCACTTTATCCTGATTTCATAAGTGTCTTAAGAGAATAAACCAACATTCTCATTAGAAGCAGCCCTACTCCAATACTAATATGTGAAACTTGTCAAGGGTGTTGCTATAATTTAACACCCCACTCTTTGGAAGCTATAAATTTCATTCATATGGTTTTTTGAAAAACTCAACCTCAGTTTCTTGTAGGATTGATGCACATACATCTTAGGAATGGACTTGAGTCAAAAAACTCTATCCAAATATGCAATCCCTACTAAGTATGGGTATTATGCCTCATATAAAAATTTCTCAAATTCTTAAATTGTAAAAATCAAGAGTTTATTTCACAATTGATGTACTTTAAATCACAATTTCTTTTTGTTTGTTTATAGATCCAACATAATCACAAATTCTTTTCATAAATATTTGATCTTAAAGTATTATGCTTATAAATCTCAATAAAATGATCCACAAATCATAGATTATTTTTTTCTTCCCCTATACATGCTTAAAAGTATATTTTAATATATAATAATCTCATCAAACTTAAGTGGGAATAATCACAATTTTTTCTCCTTTTTTCATAGCATATGTACTCACAAAAATTTTTAATTTATGACCATAAAGTTCAAAATTTTAATTCTACATTCACACCAACTACTAAATAATATTATGCTGCATGTATTAGAATAAATATCTAAAACAATGTTGTTAATAGTATGGTTTAAGTGCTTTAGCATATGTTTAAAGTGCAAATTTTTTCATTTTTAGCATAAATATTTTTTATGGTAGCTACACAAAATGAAGTTTAATTCGGTATGATTTTAAATAACTGAAGTGAAAATGGAATTTAACAAAAAAATTGACATAATGTAACTTAAATAATTCATATAATTGGGCATATGAGTGGGGCTTTCGTTGAATTTAAAGAAAACATGTGGTAGACTTAATATTGAACTCTTAAGAATTAAAAATTTGTATATCAAGTTGTCAAAAACTTAAATCAAGTCACTTATTTAATAAATAATATATGTAATGGTCCATTATCATTTAAATATTTGGATATGACTATCAAAGGCAATTACTAATGTATTAAAATCTCAACTTATAAAAATAATTAGGGCTAAATTCAATCAAACTAAATTTACAAGATTCGTAATGTTATGCTTTCATAATTGCTATAGAACTTATGGATTTTAAAAGATGTCATTGGTACGAATTAATTGAATATAATTATTAATTAAAGGTGTATTTACTTAGTTTAATGATAAATGGTGGTGATGGGTGTTGATTAGTAGTAAGCAGTGGTCAACAGTGTTAGATAGTAGTGGATGGTGGTCAACTATGATATTAATGGTAGGTAATGGTCAACAATGAAATATAGTAGTGGATAGTGGTCAATAGTAATAGGTAATAGATCGTAGTAAGTAGTAGTTGATGGTTGTAATGGATATAGGTAGTGTTTAATGGCGGAAGGTGGTAGTGGGTAATGGTTAATGGTAGAAAGTGGTAATAGATGATGGCCTACAATGGAAAGAGGTAGTGGGAGTTTCTCAAGGTAAAAAAAGGAAAAAGAGATAGGCATGTTTTTCTATTTCTATTTCTAGTGGATAACATTTTTGAAACATTAAGTGATAAAAGAGTTTCAAATGGGTGATATTTATCAGAGTTAGGTAATAATAACAAATTCTTCAATACGTGAACTAACAGTGGTGGTGGATAATGGTCAACAGTGATGGCAACAGATTGTGATAGGCAGTGGTCGATGATTGTAATGAATATGGGTAGTGCTCAATGGCAAATGACGGTAGTGAACGGTGGTCAATGAAAGAAGGTGATGATATAAAAAGTGATGAGAGCTTCTCAAGATGAAAGAAGGAAAAAGAGATAGGCATGTTTTTATATTTCTAATCGATAATATTTTTTCAAACCTTAAGTGGAGGAAGAGTTTCAAATGGGTGAAATTTATTAGAGCTACATAACGATAATAGACTCCTCCATATGTGAACCAATAGTAGTGGTAGACGGTAGTTAACAATGATAAGTAATAGATGGTGGTAGGTAATGGTCGATGATTGTAGTGAATACGGGTAGTGCTCAATAGCAAAAGGTGATAGTGGGTAGTTGTCAGTGATAAAAGGTGGTGGTAAATGATAACCAGCAATGGTCACAGATAGTGAGAGCTTCTCAAGGTGAAAAAAAGAAAAAGAGATAGGCATGTTTTTCTATTTTTAGTGGATAACATTTTTTGAAACCTTAAGTAAAGGAAGAGTTTCAAATAGGTGAAACTTATTAGAGTTAAGTAACGATAACAAATTCCTCCATACATGAACCAATAATGGTGGTAGATAGTGGTCAACGGTGATAAGCAATAGATGGTAGTAGGTAGTGGTCGATGGTTGTAGTAAATGTAGGCAATGCTCAATGATGGAAGGTGGTAGTAGGCAGTGGTCAATGACAAAAGGTGGCGGTAGGCAATGACCAACAGTAGTAAGATGTGATGGGAGCTTCTTAAGATGAAAGAAAGAAAAAGAGATAGGCATGTTTTTCTATTTCTAATGGATAACAGTTTTTGAAACCTTAAATAGGGGAAAAGTTTCAAATGGGTGGAATTTAACAGAGTGTAGTAATGATAATAGATTTTTTCACACGTGAACCAAATACTTTTTAGTTTTTTATTCTATTGTCGATTCCTTAAAATTCTCCAACCAAACGCTATCTAAGTATTTAGTCTAATTTAAACTCGTAACTTTTGTATAAAGTCATGATATATTCCATTACACACAATGCTTTACAACACTAAAAACTCATAACTATTTTAGTGGTGCAGTGATTTCTTCGCCTTATAATACATCTAGGAATTTTTTTTGTAAATTCGCATAGTCTGAATTTGGGTACACATTCTAGTATGACCATCATACTTGTAAAAAAACTATATAAAGCCCTTGCCTGAAAGGAAAAAAAAGAAAGTAATTGCAACTAGTTTTCCAATTGTTTTGTTAGAAGATATTTTTCACAAAAAAATCTTATTTATTTGTATTAATTAAAGGACTTTTATGCCACTTATATATCTTATGCTTAAAAAAATAATGTATGGTATTGTAGTTTTAAGGGAAAACAATTTCCCTCTTAAAATAGAGGATATTTTTTACCACACTTCCCATATTTAGTATTAAATAAATAGAACAATTTCTATTATATTAATATTTTATAGGGGAAAGTACACTTTATCATCCTGAACTATGTTTCCAAATCAATTTTCCCCCTCAACTTAAAAATCTGACACTGCACCACCTAAAGTTTTGACTTAATTAATTATGTCATCTTTACTGCTATTTTTTTATAGAAATTTATTTTACTCAAATCATATTATCTTTTATAATTGAATAAACCAGGGATTTAAAACACAAAATAGAGTTCAAGATCTCTCACTCCAGCAGCACTTCAAGTGTTGCAAGAGGAATTCAAACCATACGCCAGTGCTAATAAGGAAACCTAAATTTATTGGCATCATTCTACCATTAATATAATGTAATGATTCAAAGTCACAAGATCATAGTTTGGACCCATCACTTGGATATAAAAAGGAAAATCAAATAAGTTTTTAATAATCATACTCAATCCTTGTTGGAAGAACAATAAAGTTCTATACTTAAAAGAAGTTCTTCAAGATAGCATTAATGGAAACTATACAATAAATCAAATTTCTAATCTTGTCGCAATCAAGGTGTAATTTGCAATGTCTGGTGTGTATTTTTGTGAGAAAATAATGTCAATAAGAAAGTATACATCTGCCTTATCTCAAACCACGGAAGCCCATGGCTAAAAGAAAAATATTTATTAGTAAAAGAATAATTAAAATAAGGTATAATTTACAAGAAAGTTATCCTCTTGACATTGGACTTTATTATATTTTGAAATAAATTTTTAAATTTCTACTAGTGATAAAAATAAGTCAATTTATGAGCAAGTTCTTCAATTTTAATTATTCATGATATTCTCAACAAATTTAGATTTCTTTATTAGCACCAACGTATGATTCGAACTCCTTTTATAATGTCTGAAGTGTTTTGGGAGATTGTAAATTCTATTTTACCTCTTAAATCATTAGTTTATCCAATTATAAAAGTTTATATGATTTAATAAAATAAATTTTCATAAAAAATAATTATATTATTGATAGAATAATTAAATTAAATTTTTAAAAAGTGTATTATTGAGTTTTAAAATTAAAGAGATAAATTAATTTAAAAGTATAATTAAAAGAATGTAATGTATTTTTATTTTATAATTATAAATATAAATAAATAAGATTTATTGTTATGGATGAGAATTTTCATGGAAACAAATGGAGAAATATGGCAGTTTCAACGGTGAGAAAAAGTGTCTCCTTTCTGTGTTCAGCGTGGAAGCATGTTATTCGCTATCACCTTTATATAGTCGCAGTCCAACAGTACCTCCCAACGTTTGGCGTTGCTTGGTGCTCCCCTAGCCTTAATTATAGCGACCTTTTTGCCACGAAGGCAAACAAGATGAAATAGGAGGTGACGCCTTCTTTGTGGACCAATCAAATTACGTGAGCGAGAAGGTAGCATGCATAGAAGGGTGGGGTTAGAATTGCCTGAAGTGGAATCTTCTGAACTGCCTCCGTTCACACTAAGAAGAAAAGTGAATTTTTTTATTAGTTCTCCGAAAGTTCCAAGTCAAATTTAAAGCTAAATTACGTAAATAGCCTCCATACAACATTTTATTCACGTTGAAAGGAAATTTTGATGATAAACTAAAAAATTAACAAATTATGGTTTAAAATATAACTTTTGACATTATATAGGTTGATATATGAATTTAATCAATCCAAGTTTAAAATTCTAAATTACAAACTGAGAGTGTAAGTAGAAAGAGAGGAAGAGCGAGTTTGTGAGAGAGAGAAAGAACATGGAGATATTAAAAATTTTTAACATAATTCAGTCGAATGCAATGCCTATGTCCACACTTATGATATTTTCTCTATTTATTTTTATAGAATTTTTATATCTATTTTTTGTATGATCACTCTATTTTTTAAAGTATTCATTTCTCTCCGTCTAAATGGGTTCTATCTTTCTCTTGTACAATGATTTCAATCCCTATTTATAGTTGCTGGAATGTATAATCTTAAGTTGTTTAAAAAATGAAAAAAAATCTACAATCAATTTTTACTTCACAAATTTTCATGTGCAAGTTGATTTTCGCAAATTGATCCTTACAAGTTGATTCTTTCTCGAGTTTAACTAAGTGAACGTGCTAGACCTCGTCCTTAACAACCCAAGATTACTACTTTGACTTTTAACGATCAGCGATCTTGAGTTCGCATTTAGTGACTTGATACTTTACTTCAGCGACTTTAATCCTAATTTAGCTAACCTTTATTAGCTAGATATGTCCATTAGATTTTTACTAGTTCATTTACATGATTTTAAAAATACCCATAATAATATTTAAAATATATTGGAAGTGAAAGCAATTATGATATGCATTTATGTTCATGATTTATACCTTTAATTAAGTGAAAAAATAATTATAATCCATTTTTATTTACATATGTTATTACTCATGCATCCATGGAACATAAAATATACATTACTCCATATGATAAAGTGTATTTATAATGATTTATTATCATGTTATTTATAACAACTAATATTTTTCAAATGAATGTTAGATATCATTTGTGAATATTTAGATTGATTTTTTATGAAATTAAATATAAATAAATAGTAAAGTAAATTAAAAAAAATAAGCCTTTAATTTAAAGAAGTGTCAAATCCTTTTGGTCTCAAAAGTAATTAAGCAAACTTGCAATTGGAAAATGGAAGAAAATATAACCTGAACAACATTCTTGCTGGAAAGAATGGAGGAGTAAAATAGGAAAAAGGTTTCAGAATAGGATATAATTAATATTTATTATGATATATTTATTTGGTAAGATAATAAATTGAAATAATGAACAAAAAATATTCTCACTCTGTGCTTTCCTTGCTTATTATTTATCACTTAAAAAAGGGAGGAGGCAGGAAAAAAAATGTTTTTTAAATGCTAAAATGAAAAGGAAAAAAGTTTAATTCTCAATTATGTGAATATCCACTTGAAATTTCTTGTTAATTTCCTAAAATACAGGGTAACTAATTATAGAAAAATTTTAATATACTAAACAAATATATAAAAATTCTTATCTGTTAAAAAAAGGATTGAGATAAAAAATTTTCTAATTACAAAGGACACTTTCAAAGATTATTCCGACATTTCTGTAGATCCCATCACAATGAGGGTACTTAGGTCATTTTAAAATCTAAGGCTGTCCAATCTCATTATCCGATGTCGTTTCATCCGATAACCTTGCCTTCTTTGTCTGTAAGTTCTCATTCCTTAAACTCTCTTGTGCTCAGAATGTACTAATATGACTAAATTAATAATTAATTATTTTCTGTCCACTTACTTTTTAGTCCTTCGCACAAGAATTTTTTTTCCCGTTTTGTGATTTATGATTTGTTTCATTAAAGTGCCTCACCTACCCCAAAACCACACCGTGCATCTGCCTATTCAGATAAATCGTAGCCGTTAATCTTCCAAACAACTAATAGCCGTCGATCAATGAAATCCAACGGCTCAAAATCAAGTACTAGAACTTTCTAATCTTTCCACCCCCTATATCAGCCTCTCACAACGCCAACCGTTGGCTTGTGTTCTGCTCGTGCCACTGTCAGCTCTCAAGGTCAATCTTCTCGACTCAGTAGCTTTCTCTGTTGCTTAGGTCTGTTCATCTTCCTCCATTATTGTATATCGCTGAAATTCTATTTTCTTCATTTCATTTTGCCTTTTTAGAAGTGTGCTGAAAGATTCCTATAATCTCTCAAGGATCGGCTATTTTGTTGTCAGTTCTTAGATCTGCATTTTGATGAAATTTGTAGATCAGCGTTCTAATCAGATTCGTTATTTGATTGTGCTTTTGTAGAATCTTAACCATGGCAAAGTGTTACCCTACCGTGAGTCCCGATTACCAGAAGGCCATCGAGAAGGCCAAGAAGAAGCTCAGGGGTTTGATCGCTGAGAAGAACTGTGCCCCGATCATGCTCCGTTTGGCGTGAGTTTGCGTTTGATCGCTCAGTGCTATGCGTGATTTTGTTGTGGTAGATTTTCAGTAGCAGTTTGTGAAAGGTTTTTTTTTTTTTTTTTCTTTTTTTTCGTGGTGTAGATGGCACTCAGCTGGGACCTTTGACGTGAAGAGTAAGAGCGGTGGTCCCTTCGGAACCATGAAGCATGCAGCTGAACTCGCCCACGGGGCTAACAATGGTCTTGATATCGCTGTTCGGCTCTTGGAGCCCATCAAGGAGCAGTTCCCAAATTTGTCTTACGCTGATTTCTATCAGGTAACAAATTTTGATTTGATTTGATTTGACTTTTAGATCTGTAATTTGTGCGTCGTGTACATAGCTTCTGTTTTCCTTAGCACGTTGCTTATGTTTAATTACAGTTGGCGGGAGTCGTTGCTGTTGAGATCACCGGTGGACCTGAAATTCCTTTCCACCCTGGAAGAGAGGTATTTAATGAGTTTTATTGCACTTAATATTTATGTTGTGTTCACCAATTTATACTTCCATCATCGCGTGTTCTTATTCTTGTAATTGTTTTTTTGCTTTTTTTTTTGTGATGAGCAGTATCATTGCGTTCACATGATTGTCACATTTGAGCTGTGTTCATTTCTATCAACTTATTCTTCTAAAGAGTGAATAAATTTATATTTTCTGAGGGTTTAACTGTCTTTTTGCAACTCCGCTTTGAAGTATATTCTGTTAATCCGGATCATTGAGACTTTTATAACAAATAAGAACTGCTTAACTGTACAGATATAGTTGTTTGCTTTTAGGTTTAAATGCCCCTGCATGATTGAATCCCGTTCAATGAGAGTAAATGTGTTTATAATCCCGGATCATTGAGACTTTTATAACAAATAAGAACTGCTTAACTGTACAGATATAGTTGTTTGTTTTTAGGTTTAAATGCCCCTGTATGATTGAATCCCGTACAATGAGAGTAATTGTGTTTATAATCTCTCCGTCTTTGTTGCGATGCCAGTTTTGCTTGAAATTATTGGTCATCGTTTGCATTAATGCTCTCTTTTGTTTTGCTTATTTGGGGCTATGGGTTCAAAATCTTTTTCCACTCTTGTTTTATTTTGAAGGCTAACAGTGGCTAATTCCTCTTATTAGGACAAGCCTGAGCCACCTCCTGAGGGCCGATTGCCCGATGCAACTAAGGGTAAGTATTTTGGTTAGGCTACTATGAATTCGGAAATTTTGAAGTTGAGAAGGGGCCAGTGTTTTTTACTCCAGTTTTGCTGCAGGTTCTGACCATTTGAGGACTGTGTTTGGCACCCAGATGGGGCTTAGCGACCAAGATATTGTTGCTCTCTCTGGTGGACACACCCTTGTATGTTAAATTCTAGATGCACTATGACTCTTCTTCTATATATGCAGCAGTGTATTGCATCAGTGTATTGCGTCAGTACTAGTTGGATTTTGATGAAATTCAGCTTCTTATACGCTTTCTGGGTCTCTATCTGTGATTATTATTATTATTATTATTATTATTAAACAGGGAAGGTGCCACAAGGAGCGTTCTGGATTCGAGGGTCCATGGACCAGCAACCCGCTCATTTTTGATAACTCTTACTTCGAGTGAGTTTGTTTACCATTGTCTCACAGACTATTGAACTGGTGAGTGGTTGCTACCTTTGTTTTGTGCTTTAATTCTTAACACTTTTCTTGAATTTTAGGGAGCTTTTGAGTGGTGAGAAGGAAGGCCTCCTTCAGCTGCCGTCCGACAAGGCACTCTTGACTGATCCAGTGTTCCGCCCTCTTGTTGAGAAATATGCGGCAGTATGTATATTCACAATTCACCATCATTTGCGCATGACATTCATTTTCAAATAGTAACATAAAAATGAGTGTTTGTTTACTCGTACTTGTCATGGATTGCAGGATGAGGATGCCTTCTTTGCTGATTATGCTGAGGCTCATTTGAAGCTCTCTGAGCTTGGGTAGGTCTTGCTGTACTTGTTTTAATCTTTTGAGGGTGGCTCAATTGATTTGATTAGCAATAGTGTACTGATTTATGTATCCTAAATGTTCCACTCTGCAGCTTTGCCGAGGCCTAAATATGTGGACAAGTGGCGAGTAGTGGAGGCACATGTGCCCTTGATCCTTCTTTTTTATTTTCTAGACATGGTTTAAAATCATCTGGCAGTTGCTAAATCTGGGATAGTTTTTGGTTTTATTTTGCTGAACATGAGCGGAATTTGTGTATTTCTCTTTGTTGCCAATGTTAAAATAACAATTTTTAGTGGTTATACTGCTTGTCCTATTCTGCTTTACTGTGTTCCTAATTCGATCTTCCCTTTCAACCTATTGCGTTGTGTTCCCAATTCGATCTTGCCTCTCAAGGTATTGCGATTTGATTTTGTTTTGGTTTGGCTGCTATTCGAGCTTTTACCCATGGGCTAGCATTTCAAATTTCTTAAATGCATCTTAATCGGCCAGATTGAATGTAATTGAATTCCCTTAAATGATTTTTCGCCAAAACTTAAATGTTTGGTTGAGAAGTTGGTAGTTAATATCTTATTGTGACATGTTTGGTTGGGTGGAATGGAAAAGGAATTGCAGATGGAATTAAAAATTATATGATTTGGATGGGTGAAATGAATGAAATATTTTTTTGTATTTTTCTTTCTTTCTTTAATAAAAAAATTTTAATTATATTTTCTTAATTCTAAATAAGCCTTTATCAGATTTTCGAATCGCATTTGGTTAGATCCTTAATAGGTATTCATTTGGTCAGATCCTTAACAGGTATGAATCGTTAATAAGTAAAATTGTGATTCCTAGTCAAATGTGAATCGAGTTGGATCTACCCGAATTTGATCCATTGCCATCCCTAAGATTGGCTTCCTCTTATTTTGTCGCCTCTCTATCTCTCTCATTTTTATATGCATACATCACTCTTAATTAGAGGCTTACTCTCACTTTCTCACAATTAAAGACTTCCTCTCATTTTCACTCTTAATTAGAAGTCCTCTCATTTTCATATACATACGTCATTCTTAATTAAAGGCTTCCTCTTACTTTCTCATATTTTCCCTCTTGAATTATTCCTTTTTCTCCCTCAAAGCATGATCATATTTCTCTGATTCTTTCCGGCCATTTTAACAAAAGTGTCATCATCTCCGTGAAAAACAAAACATCCTATACATGCGCTTCTAAACACATATGAAACATAAGGATAAAACAATAAAATTAAAAGCAGAAGTGAAAACATACCTTAAGCCATTGATGTAAACGAGTTAAGTTTTGACTGAATTTTTCTAGAAGGTTTCTCACACTTTCTCTGTAATCTGATGGTGTATGAAAACTTGTCAAAGAACAGTGAGAGGGCCCCTGAATCATTTGTTTATAACAGCCTTTCTTCCATTAAGAAAAGGCTAAACTGTTACCATGGTATTAAATGGCCATTATAGCCATGGTAACATAAAAGCAAAACGTAATGTATGTACCAATCTTCAAAAATTGAAAAAATGTAACGCATGCACCATTTCTGAATTGGCAAAACATTACATTCTCCCACTTGGTGCATACGATCACCAGACAACTTTATGAGAAAATAAATACACGAATCATAGTGATAAGTCTTCTAGGAACGAATAATATCAACTATATATCACAATGTACTTAGTTTCTCAAGTACTTAATGTGGTAACAAACTTAATCAATAAACCCTACGTTTATTGTTGGTCCAAAAATGATATATTTTCTCAAATAAATTAAAGTGCACATGAATATGAGAAAACATCAAAATGTATAAGAGT
>JANHAO010026352.1:0-11129 GCA_026873985.1 Saraca asoca | reverse complement strand
GAAATTGATCAGGAAATTAATGAGATTAATTTCATATGCCTTCAAAGGGTTTGAAGGGTATTTTGAACTTTTGCCAACATTTCGGGGGCCTATTGGGTCACATGCATAACGGGGAATGAAATGACCAATGTTTGAACATATTTGATGTTCAGGGATTAAATCGTAATTCGCTGGAATTGTTTGGGGCCAAAACTGTGGTTTATGAAACTACAGGGACTAAACTGCAAATCGGAAAAGAGTTTTTCTATTGCATCAAAACGATGCCGTTTTGGGCCTTTATGGGCCGGCCCAAAAACAACGCCGTTTTGGGGCGTCTCTTAAACTTCCCTTTGGCCGAAATTTGGTAACACGCTGGGAGAAGCTTCTTCGTCTCCAAAGAAGGCGAAGAGACGTCGAGAGGGAGAGGCACGCGTGCTGCCATTTTCGACGGCGGTCCGGGGCGGATCTGGTCAGAAAGCGTTTCCGGTGAAGTTCTCTCCATCTTCCCTTTGATTCTAGCTGAAGAGTTCAGTTGAAAATGGAGAAGTGTTCTCCTGGGTTCGGTGTGACCGAACCGCGTGGAGGGAGGAGGTGGCGCCGGCGAGAGGTCTGACGACCGTTCGGCTTCCAAGTGGTCCTTTCAGCTTCCAGAGTCTTGCTAGCACAAGAAGAGAAGCTGAGAAGGTCAAGAGTCTTCTCCGGCGTGGATACTGGTAGAGGGAGGATGCTTGCACTCCTGAGGTGACCGGAGAAATCAAATGTTTCCGCTGTGCAAGGAGCTAGATTAAAGGTTAGTCTTGCTTCCTTTTATTTTATCTTTAATGTATATGATAAATGAAACCTCAACTCAACGGTATTTGGAAGTTTTTGGTTCGGCCTCTTGGTGTTCTTCACTGAGAAAATTTTTTGAAATTTTCCCTTGTTGGTTGAACCAAATCTAACAACTTGAATGGAAAATTCTGAAAATTAATGCTTTCAAATTTTCTAAAATTGAAGGACTTTTCTTTGTTTAATTATTATAGTATAGAATGATGGATCAATGTGAATAAATCTCCAATAATTAAGCTGGATTTTGATAAAACAATCTTCTGATAATCAAAAAAACATGAATTTTAAAAAATTTTAGTTTTGAACAATATTTGTTCAATATGATTTATGCATTTTGCACATCTTGTATGTTGGAATAAAATTCATCATGAGGGGCCACAAATATAATTATTAAAATGTGATGCCATTATTTAATTAAGTCTAAATAAAGTAATCTAATAAGGAATTAAGGTTTTAAGGTTTAAGGGCATAATTATCATGAAAATTAATGTGTAGATACCAGAGTGATATTTTTTAATTTGATAAGGGGTCAAATTAAAAATATCACAAACTATTATAAAATAAGGGTTATGATCCTTAGATTAACAGGCTACGATAACTGCTCTGTATCCCCATCAACAAAGAGGTTACTTCAAAGAGAAAAGGAACTTTGAAGAACTCTAACCTGGATATTCTAAAAGATCAACCTCATTTAATTTTGAGATTCTCTCCATCTATGAATTCAGGTATGCTTCATAATCACTAATTTTATTCTATTGAATTGATATGAGATATTATAAGGGAAAAGAAGAGATTTAATAATAATTATAGAATTGAGAAATTGCCTTTAATCTGCATAGATCAAGAAAATTAAATCTATCAACATACTCTTCAAATCAAATCATATATTAATTTGAAAAATATCTCTTTAAATTATTTGAAATTAAGAAATCAAAATTTTTGAAAAAATTAAATTATTTCAATTCATGATTTCATCTTAAAATTCATAAAGTTTAAAATCAATTTATGCAATTAAATAATACAGAAAAAGGAAAAAAAATTAATGTTTGACCCATAATTTTTCTCATTATATATTATAGATTTTCAACAATTTAATTATATAAAATCATTAAACAAAAATTGCACAAATTTAAGCTCTGTAATAAGAAAAAAATTGGCTTTGATACTAATTGTTAGAAATTAAAAAAATAAATAGTCAATTAATCTGATCTTTTAAATCATGTTACAAACCATCAAATTTATGCAAATAAATTGAATTGAATAATAATAAAATTATACCTAATGCTGCCTTAGAATCCATTATAGCAAAAATTCTTTTAGTGGCCTTACAACCCTAATAAAGAAAAGTAAGGGAGATTAAAATTGATGTTTCAATATGATAACTACACTTCTACTAAAATATAAGTGAAAACATGCCTTATTATTATCCTACTAGACAAGCTGAACTATTATCATTGACTTAGTAATAAGGCTTACATTATTAAAGTTCATTAACGATATAAGTGTTATTATAGGTCTAATAATTTAATCACTTAATTAATTAACTCAACATAATTAGTTGTCATGATTTCATTTAATCCAATAATAGTATATAATTAGTTAAACTATGGTATTCCGTATAGGAAATTCTAACATTTAATTCATTTGAAATGAATTTTTTTGTTTGAAAAATATTTAAAAATACATAGAATTCAATTAAAATGTATATTTTAATATTATCATGATAAATAAAATATTAAAATGAGCATGAAATTTTTTATATAATATGTGTTTTAGAGAAAATAAAATGAATTCTAATAAAATTTATAATAAATTTCATGAATTTAATAATGATACAAATATAATTAAAATAATAATTATAAATAAAATAAAATATATTTTAACTTAAATCCAAATTTTATTTAAAATTTTTTTAAAAAATAAAATAAATTTTTATTTTTAATTCCTCCAAACAGACAAGGGAAAGAGTTGACGCTCGAGTGTTTAGAAAGTGAGGGGAAAATGAATATCTTGAAATTGAATCCAATGCTATTGTTGAGTATAAAGTGGCGCATTGAACTAACATATTTTCAATTTTTTATGACCAAGAAAGATGATGATTTTAGAAGAGAGATATATTTGAAATTTTATTATAATGATGGATCTTAAAAAAAATTATAAATATTAAAATAAAAATTTATTTTTATTTTTTAAATAATAAAAAAAGAAATAAAGAAAAAAAAATCTGGAAAGGAGAAAATCTGATTTAGAATGTCAAATTCCGAGGACATTGCTCTGCTTATTTGAAGGTCAAATTAGCAAGCATGCAATTACCGGAATGGTTCAGGGAAAGTACTTTATGTCAGAAGGCGCACTCTACCAACTGCTCTCAAGTTGCTTCTATTAATTCGTGACAGACAAAGCATTGGCACTACGTTAAAATTAACATTTATTGCATCACCATGAAATATATATACTCCAACGACAACTGACACATTTATATTTTTTTGCAACACAACTAACCCATCATTTAATATGTAAAATTTAATTCAAAATATTAAAAATATATTTTAAAGATAATATTGTGATTGCATCATTAAAGATCGACCTACTTCATTTTTTTTTCTGCATTGGATTAATTAATATTGTGCCTTGATGGGATTAAGATCAATTTAATGATGTAGATATCCATGGTGCAGACTCTTGTGGGAAAACTCCTCCCGCACTCCTCAATTTGTGCCGTTTTCTCATTGGTATTAAAAAATATTAATTCAGTACTCATTTTCCTAAACTTTTTATGGTATCAAAATTATCAATACCCTAACAAAACTAACGGTGCATGTGCATGACACGTGGCCAACTTGTCCTTCTAGTCTTAAATAATCAAATTATGCGAGAAATAGAGAAATTATTAGATTGATTTAGTATAATAATGAGAAAATTGATTTTAAAATAATTGATTATATAAATTTTATTTTATATTTAGTTACATTATTTGATAATTGATTATATATAATTTATTCTTGTTTTAATGAAATTGCTTGCTACTTTGTGGGATTAAATTTCGAAATTATAAATATTGTATCCATTCAACAATATCTTACTACTGATGAAATTGTTGGACTAGCCATGACGATAGAGAAACATAATGTAAGAAAAATGCTGCTAACCCATTTAAATCCTAAGAAGCTACAAACAATCTAGGAATTCAGAAGCTAAAAATTATAATAGCAAATAAACCCAACGCTAAAAAAAGTTACCAAAAATGAAAAGGAAATTGAAACCAACTGTCTTATTAATCTAGATACTCAAAAATGTTTTAAATGTCAAAGATATGGTTATATTGCTTTTGATCGTCCAAATAAGAGAATCATGGCCATTATTGAATAAAAGATTCATGAAGTGCTTAACAAAAATGAAAAAGGAAAAGAGGGAGAAGTTAAACCACTTCAATTTGACGAAGAACTCGTTTTAGTTAGTTATAGAGAATCCTTAATGGTATAAGAAAGCCTTCATAATTCTATATCTCATGAAGGAAATTGGCTTTGGTATAACATTTTTCACACCATATGTACTTCTCGAGAAAAGATATGTAATGTCATTATCAACAATGAAATCAAGCTACATGGTCGAGAAATTCGAATTCCCAACAAAAGACCATCCTCAACCTTATAAATTACAATAGCTAAGAAAAGGAAATGAGATGAAGGTTACTAAGCATTGCCTTGTGTCATTTTTTATTAGAAAGAAGTACCAGGATGAAGTATGGTGCAATATGATTCTCGTGGATGTTTGTCACTTGTTGTTAGGATAGCTCTGGCAATTTGATCATTAAGTCACCATAACGGCTTCAAAAACACCTACTCCTTTAATAAAGGTAGAGCAAAAATCAAGTTGACTCCATTGCAACCCAATAAGCTTATCAAGAAATTAGAGTGCCTATATTATATTATCACCTTGGTCACCAAAAGATAGCTTAAGGAACTGCAAAAGGGATGCCAGCCAATTCTGCCTTCTCTTATTGGTAAACCTAAATGACAAAGCTAGTGTTCTTGAAGAAATCACAAATCTCTTCAAAACCTTTCAGGATATTGTTTTAGAAGAAATTCTTGTTGGGTTGCCATAATGAGAGATATCCAATATGCCATCAACTTTATCCCTTAATCTGTCATCCCAAACAAACCTGCTTATAGGATGAACTCTCAAGAGCATGATGAACTTCAAGGCCCAGTGAGAAAATTGCTAGATAAGGGACCCTATCAATGAAAGTGTCAGCATCTGTGTGGTACCAATATTATTAGTCCCAACAAAATATGGAACATGAAGAATGTGCATTGATAATAGAATGATAAATAAAATCACCATCAGGTATCGATTTTCAATACCACGACTTGATGGCATGCTTGATTAGTTGCATGGAGCAACAATCTTTTCAAAAATTGACCTTAGAAGCTGGTATCATCAAATTTGAATGTGACCAAAAGATGAAAAATCACATCCAAAACCCAAGATGGCCTATACGAATGGATAGTTATGCCTTTTAGATTATCTAATGCTCTTAGCACCTTCATGCGTTTTATAAACCAAGTATTTTAACCATTCATTATTAAATTTATTGTGGTTTACTTCAATGATATCCTGATATACAGCAAGAATAAACAAAAGCATTTAGAACATATTCGCCAAATTTTTAAAGTCCTCAGAAGAAACTATATGCCAACCTCAAGAAATGCTCATTTCTAACATCAAAAGTAACTTTTCTAAAATAAATCATTATCGCTTAAAGTATTCAAGTTGATTCCTGCAAGATTGAAGCCATCCTCCACTGGCCCATACCTAATTCTATTCATGATGTTAGAAGCTTCAATGGGCTAGCATCATTCAATGGGCTAGCATCATTCTACTGGAGATTCATCAGAAACTTTAGTTCCATTGTAACTTTAATCACAAACAACATCAGAAAATATAGGTTTCAATGGACAGATAAAGCTAAAAAAAATTTAAAGAATCGGAGAAAAAGCTTACTAAAGCTCATGTTCTAGCTATTCGTGATTTCAACTTAATGTTTGAAGTTAATTGTGATGCTTCAAATGTTAGTATTGGTGCAGTATTAAGCTAGGAAGGATGACTAATTGCTTTCTTCAGTGAAAAATTAAATGATGTAAAGCTTAAGTATTCTATTTATGACAAGGAATTTTATTCTAGTATACAAATTTTGAAACATTGGAGTCACAATCTCCTCCCAAAGGAATTCATGCTATACTCTAACCATGAAGCTCCAGAGCATCTAAACTCATAACATAAGATTAGTCGGAGCCACACTGCTTGGAGTGAATTCCTTTAATCATATCCTTTGAATTCCTTCAATCATATCCTTTTCTTCTTAGGCATAAATCAGGAACTCAGAATCATATTGCTAATACCTCAAGCCATTGACACACTTTGCTTTCTTCTATGCAAGTCAAAGGTAGATGGGTCTGAAATGATTAAAGAATTATACAAAGGTGACCTTGCTTTCTGCTCAATTCAAAAGTCCACCTTTGACTAAGTTTACCAATGGTATCATCAACAAGAAGGTTTCCTTTTCAATGGTAACTTATTATGTATTCCCCAATGTTCCATAAGAGATAGAATAATTCAAGAATCACATGATGGAAGATTAGCTGGTCATTTTGGAAGAGACAAAACTGTAGCCTTTGTTAATGAAAACTTTTATTAGCTAAGGCTTAACAGAGACATTATCGAACACATCTAAAGATGCTAAACCTATCACCAAGCAAGGACCACAAGTCAAAACTCTAGATTATATTTACCATTATTTATTCCTACCTCACCTAGGAAAGATATTAGTATGGATTTTGCCCCTGGCTTACCCAAACTCAATGAGAAAAGGATTTTGTCATGGTTGTTATTGATAGGTTTTCAAAGATGACTCACTTCATGCCTTGTCAAAAGACCAATAATGTTACACACATTGTTGAGTCATATTTTCAGGAAATTGTGAGGTTTCATAGAAAATTGAAGACTATCACTTCTGATAGAGATGTAAAATTCATGAGTCATTTTTGGAGGACTTTATGAAAGAAGATGGGCACTCACATCTAGTTTAGTTCTGCAAGTTATCCCCAAACAAATGGTCAAACTAAAACTATAAATAAAATCTTAAGAAATCTACTATAAAACTTTCTTGTACTTATTCAAGCAGAGTTTGCTTATAACAACTCTTCTAACTAGGTTATTGAAAAATGCTTATTTGAAGTTGTCTATGGAGCTCGCCCTCTTAACCCATTAGACATCGTTCCAATAATCTCATCCGAATATTACAATGTTGATGCTGATGAGCGAGCTAAGGAGATCAAAAAGTTATATGAACTAGTTTGAGAAAAGATTAAGAGTTAGACTAATAGATACAAAAGCCGATGCAATAAGCATAGAAAGAATCTCATATTCAAAGAAGGAGATTGGGTTTGAACTCATTTTCGAAGAGAAAGATTTGAAGCAACCCAGCGCTAAACTTTATCCTAGAACAAATGGACTATTTCAAGTTGAGAAGAAGATCAATGAGAATGTTTATAAGATCAAATTATCAGGTGATTATGAGATTTTTGCTACCTTCAATGTGGTCGGTTTATTCCCCTACTATAGTGATCAAGATCAAATCAATGACGAGTTTTCTCCAACCAGAGGAGAATGAAATAGAACAAGCAAAACCAAGTGCCTTGCTCCAATCCCATAGCCTATCATAGTTCGCCATCAACAAACCAACTTGCTTTAATCCTATAATTTTAGTATAACTTTGTATTTTGATATTGTAATTTCAGTATAAATAGGGCCCTAGTTCTTATAGCAAGGCATTAATTTTTGAATTCAATATATTAAAGTTTAAGAGAATTTTTTCTCTACTCATAAAACTGTATTTTAGATCTACCCAACCTAAATGGTATTTATACTAGAAAATCGTTATAGTGAAATTTTAAACCTCGTTAAAATTGATATTTTTCTATTATCAATTCCACTCCTAAGTCATACACACCAAAATTTATCTCTTTTTTGTCGCTCCCTGTGTCCGTTCTCTATAATACTTAAGCACAAGCCAAAGGTTTTCACTACCCTTGAGGGACAAACGGGAAGAGATGTTAGAAAAACCAGAGTCGGACAAATGCTCATATATTTCGGTTGGAAGTTATGTAATTACTTTCACATGAAATCAACTATAATTTTTAATATTTTAAAAATTAGAAGATATAAGTTTAATAGAAATAAATCTGATAAATAAAGGCATGTGAAAAATATTTCTCCAAGGTTGGCAGGCACGGCTCCTCACTGGAATCACCTCCATGCGCCACAGTCCAAAATTAGGTGGGACCAAAACCCAGAAAGATATTGTATTCTTATAAGTACATTGAACCATCTGTATGATGACAAAGGCAATAAGCCACAAAGATTATTAAACACAAAAATGGATCATTTCAGTGAGTTCACTGTCACGAACTAATTGAAATCTCACTAGTTGCCACATATTAATAGATAACATTATTAGACAAACATTAAAGTCAATGATAAAGGAATTCCTCCTCATTTAACGAATTTAATGTGATTTATAGGATTTATTCATTTCAAGGAAGATTCATAATTTTAGTACATTTGAATTATGTGTATTGAATCAATTAAAAGAGAAATACATCATTAGATAAATAAAAAATAATATATTAATATTTAATAAAATATGATATATCTCTCTTGATTGATTTAATATATACAGTTTAATACACTTATTATAAGTAAAAAAATTTTCTCCATTCTAAGTATTAAGAGATCATTTGATTAATAAAAAATTATGTGAAAAATATAAATATTAAGGAAATTAACAAATGATTATTTTGTTTGGTTAATTATTAATTAGTAAAATAGGGGAATAGAATCATAAGATATAGGAAGTTATTTATCTACTTTTCCCTGGATAAGAAGAACCTCCTGTAAGACTTTTTAATTTTCATTGTCAACAAATAATCTTGAGTATATTCTAAGAAGTTTACAAAAAAAATTTTCTTTATGAGAAATTTAATTTTTTACAAAAATTTATTTTATAGGTAAACCAAACGATATTTAACAATTATGCACCTTGATATATTAATCTATAGATTATAAGACGAGGTTTGGTAAAACTCATACAATTGATGAATAAACTTGTCATATTTTATTAATATCCTAAGATAATTTAGTATATGATCAAGATTTATTTAGATGATCGTGATTTGAACATGGATGAATGGTTTTGTTGGCTTCCGTAAGTAACATACCTCAAGCCACTCAAAACTCTGTCGCCACATTTTTATACACAAAAGGAGGTGCTTCTAAGGCATCAAAATCTGATTGGTAGTATTATTCATGACGATTGCCTTTTGTCTTCTAACATTAATAGATCAATGATTGCCTCAACATATAAGTATATACAAAATGGTAAAACTCTTTTTCACCCATGATTGAGAGTTGGTTTCTTTTCTTCAAATGTTGTTCCTCATTATATATATATATATATATATATAAACGATTCCTAACTTTTATTTGTATATGTTTTATAAGATAATAATGATTAGAAATTTTTTTATTACTATATATGTTAGTAATAAAGTTAGAATTCAGATATGGAGGTTTTAAATTAAAACTAAGATGTAAACAATTAATAAAGAGTTTGTTATTCTATAGTGGAAAAAAGTATTATTCTTTTAAGGGCTAAATATGCAAAATCAAATCACATTCAAATTTAAGAATCACTAATAAAGTAAAGGGAATTAAAGAGAAATACTAGATAAAAACAATATGGTATGTGAAAACTACTTTTCTGATATAATCAAATTACAAATTAACTTACATTGCATCTTACTCTTCCTTTCTTCAACATGCATGTATTTAAAAATAGAAAAATATTTGTATATTTCTTCTTCTTAATAGAAAGAAATCTTTTTTGTATGTCAATTTTATAGCTACATATGCATTAAAAATTATATTTTTTAATTTATAAAATATTGAAACTTGTAACTCACTTCTTGTTATTATGCATGCATGGGAGTAAAAACATATATTTTTTTGTCACGATAAGAAAAGATGTATTTTACACAAAAGAACTTATGCGACGATGGCTACCAAGATTTCTCTAACACTCAAGTTAATTTAGTATAAGAAATAACATAAGTTTCAAACACACACATATATATATATATATATATATATATATAAGGATCTTATATACGTTTAAAATAAAATTGACTGATCAATTAAAGGAGATAACATGTTAATTTTCTAATGATCAAGAGATTCTAAAAGTATAATTGTCATTAATCTTTCAACAATTAATAACAATAGAAGATAGTTGATAAGATTTATTTTGTTCTATCATATTATTGTTAGTTACTGTTCAATCCCAGGCCATGTGTATGACTAACTTTATTTTTTTAATCATGTACAAAATCATTAAATTCAATGTTTAATATAAGTTTAGTGCCTGTCTGATTTGTGCTTTTCACATGATGAAAAATCATTATTTGTCAACGTCGATTCATTTGAATCTTCTGTTCAAATTTAATTGTAATCTGAAGAAAGCAGTCACGAGGTAATTAAATTCTATCCAAACTTTAAATGGTGATAATAGGAGGACCACTGAATTCACCAATAGTCTTGGAAGAAAGCGAAGTCCCTTTCACGCCAACTTAAACCTGAACACAAGCGTGCTGCTTGTGGTCACCATTTTGCCATTAAAGCGCCTCAGCTTAGAACATCAACAGTTATCAACCAAGGAAGCAAAGGAATCCTCCATCTTTATCTTCACAATTTCCATTAATTAATTTTCACTAATTTTCTTTTCGAAGCAGCCAAAAATATTTTTAGAGACCCGAAAAATGGAGTATGACCAGTCAAACGTGCGCGTTTAACGAGGAGTTTGAGTATTTTTTTGGGATAGAAGAGAAGAATCTAGGAGGGAATAAGGAACTAATTAAGATTAAATTGATTAATTAAGTAGCCACGATGCATGGCGTTGGAGTGCAAAAAAGAGTAATTATTTTAGGAAAATAAGAGCAGTGTAATAATATTTAAATAAAAAAGAATTTCAGTGTTGGCAGTTGAAGGCGTTGTATGGATAAATATAGGTTACCTTCTTAAACTTTAGTGGTCTCCAAGATTTGTGTTTCTTGTTTATATCGAAAGTAAGAGGTGGTGGACTTTTACTACCTTCCATGTTTATGTCTTGACCAATGTACGTGTGCATTGTTACTACTTTCTGATTGGTAGGACGTGAATATTTTTTTAAAAAAATTAAAGTATATTATCAAATAAAAAATATAAAT
>JANHAO010026351.1:0-11116 GCA_026873985.1 Saraca asoca | reverse complement strand
GCTTCCCTGTGGGATCGACCCGTACTTGCCGGTTCTGTGTTACAACTACGCCGTGCGCTTGCGGTATTTTTAAAACGTGCAGTAACTTTGCAGCACATCAGACTCCACCTGCATCCTGGCTGATTTCTATTGTGAAAGTTGATTTGTTCAAATCTCACCACTATTGGAAGCTGTAATGACAATAGCAACAGTATTGAACTTGCAACCGCACAGATGGTCACGAAGATAGCCCGTGAAGATTTCCAACCCATGAGTGGGGGGGTTTTTTCTTGACATCAATCAGCTTCTGGACAGATGAGTGCAGAAGTTGTGAAATAGTTTGGTACATTGACGGACCCTCACTTTGGCCTTGTAACAACTCAACAAATGCCATGTAATGCAGCCGAGTTTGTTTACAGTGGGTTGGTCCTTGCAACCATGCAGCAGGTCACAGCTCGTGAGGCAACGAGCACTCACCCAACTGATGTTCGACTTCACCGCAAACGCATCCCATGCAGCAACTTGCACGATGAGCCCATACAGTAATACGCATGAGGACAAGCTTGCATCCAATGCAGGTTATCCCTCATCACGTTCGATCCAACCAAGGCTCACAAGGGGATAGCTCACACCCTGGCTGCAGCTTGCTTCCACGTCATTCTGGCCGTCCACGCAACAGCTTGGTCCCCACGCTTTGAGCCTTGCGTTGACGACCCCACACCTGCAGCCCTGTCCCGGGATTGGCTCTGCACGTGAGCATGATGATCACACGACGATAGAAATGGTAGGCTTCCTTCAATGTGCAGCGATCCTCGCGACAGTAGCCTGCAATAGCCCTATTCAGTCGTAAGCTCCTAGCTGCAGTTACATCCTGACGACAGACTCACAGCATGTTACGGTCCAGTCTATGTTGCTGAAACACTTCGCCCCCTTAACTGCATAGCAGGTTGGTCAAGTGAAGAGCCTACGATGGCCCAGCTCCAATTGCAAACTCTCAGCCGTCACAGATCGGGAATGACTTCGACGCAGACTAGTGACACTTTTCCTTGTAGCCATGTAGAGGTCAAACTCGGTGACTCGCTTTCACATCAGTCACGAATCTTCTAGTTCCAGTGGGGGGCTTATGCAGTGGCCACGAAACCGATCGAATTGATAGCAAGTCTTTGCAGTAGCTCGAAGCCTGCCGCCATGCAATAACGGTGCAATAGCTCGTCGTATCCCAAGCACACGTCCCGGCCAAAGTCCATTCCTCGCGTTCAAGCCTGCATGGATGACTCACAAGCTCATATACAGCTACAGTCATTCTTCGTAGCCTCCCAGCTCCATCTCATTTTAGTGCCAGGCTGGTAGAGTGCAATAACTCATTCCTCGTTGTCGTGACGAGCCTCATCGTGCAGCAGTCCTCGCAATGGCAGGCCCACGACAGCAGCCTGTAATAGCACGCTTCGGTCATGAAGCTTCGACACGAACTAACAGCTCACTTACGTCGCAAGCTTCCAGTAGCAACAAGCTTCCAATTGTGAGCCTGGTTTTCGCAACCATGCATGACGAGTCTGGCTGTCCAGCAGCTCGAGCTTGCAGTAAGGCGCCAGCACAGTCCTCGTGTCTAAGTCGTGCATTGACGGCCCCAACAAGTCCATGATGGTAGCATCATTCCAGATTTGCTTCTGCATGCGGGCGTGGCGACGAGTTGTTATCATCGTGAAGAGGGAGTGCTCATCTCGTTGTCGTGCAACTTTGTATTCAGGATGGGGCCCACGCATTTCTCGTGTAGTGGCTAATTCATCAATGGCCTAGCGCATAGCAACCATGCATTGGGACTGAATCCAGTTTTGGACAAGTAACAGCTGTGATGTTCAACTTGCACCTCGCATGCAGCGAGGACACGTCAACGACCTCGAGTTCGTGCTCCTTGTCATTTCAATACCAACAACACTACAGCTCACACTTGAATGAAGCTAAGTTCTCATTTTCTATCTGCTTAAAAAGAGCTGGATACAATTTTTCATCCCAACATTAAATATTTTATTATGGCTAGATTTCTACTCCTTCTCTTTCAGAGCTGAAATTGCACTATTGGGTATCCAGGTAGGTCGCACAGATGCACCCAATATACACCCTAACTCATGCCAACCTGATATGAACAACCGAGGCGTCCCCATGGGAGAGAGGCCAAAGGTCACCTGTGCTCCCAGGGCGAGAAAAACCCCAAAGGTGATTGCCAAACAGTGGGACAATACCTCTAGGCACGAGCGTGATGGTTAAACCGCACCTAACCGGCTCTGACCCCCTCTCCTACGAGGTGCCTTTATACGGCAAAATTATGTCTGGGTTGAACTCCATGGGAACCCCAGAATGGAACCCAGCTGACACTCCAAACACCCTGCTCATTGTGCATCTGAGCGACCTCCTTGGTCATTCAATATAATATATGTTTTTAAATCATGATTTCCTGGCTGAAAGCCCATTTATGCTAAATCATATGATTAATTAATATCTGCTACCGAAGTCGATTGACTTATTGGGCATTCATTCTACTTAAATCTTCTGAACTGTGATTTGCAGGAATTTATCCTAGTATGGCATGTTGAGCTTTTGCCAGCAGAAGTCTAACTCCCAGTCCACAGAATGCACTGCGAGTTAGGGGGCTTATGTTGTATGTGTTTTTTTGGGCTAGCAAAAGGCCCAACTAAAGGGTGCCCAGCTCGCTAAAAAAAGCCTTCCTCAGCCAAAGCCAGTTGAGCACGTAGATCGAGGAAGAGCCAGTCAGCAAAGGGTGATTGATAGGAAGCCTGCAATAGCTGAATGGTAGACTTGGCCTTTTGTATATAGGCTCTGTGTAATAAAATAGAGAGAACCCATTGGTAAAAAAGAGAGATTCATCTGTAAACTAAGAGAAAAGAGAGCTGAGAAAAAAGAGAGTCAGGGAGCTCATTAGAGAGAAGCTTCTGTAAAACTATGTACACTGCAAGTATTTTTCCAGCAATAAAATGATCTATAGACGTAGGATCCAGTGCTGTCCGGATTTGGCCGAACCACGTTAAAAAGCTCTGCTGTCTACTGTATACTCTTCTCCTTCTTTGTCTGCTTCTATACCAGGTTGCAGGATAGGAGTCCACCGAATCATCCCCGTTGGCTGAAGTTTGAGTCCTCCGTACGAATCGAATTTTGACATTAATAGCCGTCAACAGTACTAAAGCCACGCTTCAATAACTATACTCCCCTTAACATTGCCAAGAGGATAATCATGGACAATGTAAAGGTAGTTGAACTAATAAAACTCCTTCCACAAAAGAATAAAAAACCATCACCCTGAGGGTGAATAAATACTGCATATTCCATAAGCATTAAGTAATAGATCTTTATGAGGTAATTATGATTTCATTTTTCATTTAAAATGCTAGGATTAGTAATAACACAGATGAATGCATCAGCTTGAAAAATGAAATTAAGGAGTTTATAAGGAGGGGTCACTCGCAACAATACAAAAAGTATGATCATTTTGAAAATAAATGAGCGTATGAACCCTAGAATGATCACAAACAACATGAACGAACCCAGTTGCATTCTATAGAAGAACGTTCAAATGAAAAACCTAGAGACTTTGAAGGCAAACTAAAAATAATAGGTATGGTAAAAACTGTAGTTGGAGAATTTGCAGATGAAAGAACTTCTAAAAATGAAAAGACACTTGTAGTCAGTGATGACTGTGGAAGAAAAACAATCAAAGTAGGAGTTTGAACCTGTTATCTTATTTAAGGTAAAGTTTTCAGATTTCATTAAATTGAATTTGCATAAATTTATATATTTTGTAAAGTTTTCTAATATGTATTGGTTTTGTAATTGATACAATACCCTTAATTTCTTTTTTAAAACATTTGTTGAATTTGTATTTTACATTATATGTAAATGTTAGATTTCTAAGTTTGTAGCTAACATATATTTAGAGTTTTTATATTTGATGAAAATATAAGAGAATTTTTTTTTTAATTTCTTGTTTAAACAGAATAGGTGGAGTGCCATTTGTCTTAATTTTTTTGATGCACTTTTTATATTTGTATTTTGCATTGTATGTATATTGGATTTCTGGATTTGCAGTTGAAATATGTTTAAAGCCATTTTGTGTTTGATGAAAATGCAGGAGAGCTTTGTTTTATTTCTTATTTAAATTGAGTGGGTAAAATGTCATTTTGGTTTTTGTAATGCATTCTTCACACAAACAAAGTCAGATTTTTTGCTTTGACCCAGTGCTAGAAGTGTTGCGAAATTGAGATGACAATCTTTCTAATTTGGCTTTGTTTTTAACCTATTCATGGTTCAATGGGAAAAAAAAGGGAAGATTAGAAATAACAAGCTCTTCATATAAGCCTTTACATCAGATTTAATTAAAAAGGTGATGATTTTAAATTTTTTTCATACGTTAGAAAAATGATATATAAGATTTTAAAGTTTGTATATCAATATTATCACTAAATTAAACTTTTGAAAATAATTTATATTAAAAATGGCAAAAGGTTCGAGATAAAATCAATCCAGTCCGTACACTTAAAGTGCTTAGTTTTGCTGAATGCCGTGACTTAAGTGACAGTGTGACACCTGTGAATTAGTGATTAAAAGTGGGGAAACTCCAATCAAACCCGTGCTTGCCATTACATTTTTACAGAACTGTGTAGTCCATTAAGGGGACCCTTCCTTTTTTTGGTCAAAAGATGCCAAACTTCTTGTTGCAGAGTTCCTAATGCGAGAGAACAAATAAATCTTCAATGTTAACAACCAAACCACCCTCTTTCTTTACAAAAAATCATATTACATCCACATCAAATTTTCACAAGCAGCTTTTATACAGTATTTTTTTTTTATGTTTTTCGTAATTTTCATAAAATTATTATTGATTGTTAAATTGTTTTGTGGATCATAATTTAATAGCAAAAAGTTGTCATATAAAACAATTCTAGAAATAAAATCTTACAATTTTTACACAAAACTTTCAATTTCTTATAAAATTTACATATAATAAATGCACAAAAAAATAATAATTCTAATAAATAAATTTAAATAAAAAATTTTCTCAAGAAAGTTACCATCACTGATAAAAAAATTGTGAATAGTACAATAAAATTTAAAAAAAAAATTGCAAAATCACACATTGATGCAACATATAAGAAACGTTGGTACTGGATCGATGTTGATCTTGTTGAGCACCAATGCTTGGGATTTTTGTTTAGTTGTTTTCTGCTTTTCTTGGTCAGTTACTTTCTGACTTTAGCATCGATGAGATTGACAGCAAGCCATAAAGAAACAGTATTAAACAATGATAACCCTTTAATGATGTAGCCGAACTGTTAGATGTATGTTTGAAATGGTTCACATTATATATATATATATATATATATATATATATATGATCTTTTCCTCAACTGATTCAATGCGGTATCAATATCAGAACCACCAAGCAAAACCTATAATAACTGCAATTGAATTGTTCATAGTGACTATTAATTAGATCTTTTGACATGAGATATCAAGTGTGGGCATAAGATAGAATTATCATCACATGCATTTGTCTATGTTGATTTTGGTACACTAGTGATCAACTATGATAGTTTTGGTCTTTGAGAGACATCAGACAACTTTTGGCTTTTACCCTCTAATCTATTATAAATAAATCAATTAATTGGATGCCAAAAAATTAATAATCCAATGCCAAAAAATGTAAATAAATATTATTTGTCTATATAAAATTTGATTACTAACAAGCTAATAAAAATTAATGAAAAAAATATATTATTGATATAATTTATCATTTATTTAAAACTAAAAAATATTAATTATAAAAATTAATAATTATAAATATTAAATATAATTATCTTAAAATTGAAGGAGATAATTTATAATTTTTCATATATATATATATATATATATACACCTTTTCTTAGAACTACACAAGTACAGATGCCAAGTGGATATGGTTTATAAAGTATAAAGCTCAGCAATGTAATTCTCATTTTTAAATTTACTCCCACCGACATACAGAATTAATATTTTTTCCTCCGTCATGGATACGCATAATGAAGAAGAAAAATAGCTTGTATCAGTTGGGGGTATGTGTTTGAAAGCCCAAAGCTCTTGGCTTTTTTCATGTCGGAGCTCTCACTGGGCCACTCGCTCAATGTTTGTGATTTTTTCTTCAAAGAAACAACCGGTGCTGGACTCTTCAAAGTGTTGGGCCAGAATGAGTATAATTGAGGTTCTGATCATTATATGATCTAAATAAAGCTACATAGAGATTGTACCCAAGAAAAGAAAAAGGACTCGGACCCATTCCTACCCCTTAAACATTAAGAAGACAAAAAAAAAAAAAAAACCTAAAAATTATGAAGGAAAATAATTGAAGAAAATTCCATCCAAATTTAGGATAATTGAATTTTGCCTCCAATAACATTTTTTTGTTATATTGATAAGGAGGAGATTTAAATCTAAGACCTCCGCATTCAGCATACTATCTAAAACTTTCATCATTAGACTATATGTAATGGCTTTGCCTCCATCATTTTTATAGACTTATACTATGTTTGGACAAGGGAGAATTGAGAGAAGGAGATGGAAAGAAAGGTTATATTATAACATTCTCCTTGTTTTAGACTTTTGATTAAGAATGGAAGAGGATTAAAGGTTTATTATTAATATTTCAAAGTCCTCTAACACTTTCCATTAATTACTATTTTGTGCTTCTATAAATGATTTGTAGTTTTCAAATTGATATAGTGGCCCATTTTCACAGGGCATGATCATTATTAGTGCTAGGCTAAATTGTTTAACTACATGAACAAATTTGCAAAGTTTGATATGGGGCAATTACATAGTGTCAGCATTAGGAAAGGAGCATAACAGTCTCTTCTTTAAAGCCTTACATTAAGTCGGTAAAAAATTACAACATTGACATTATAATATATCACATTCCGAATTTCGGGAACATGATTTACATGAATCATTAGGTGACAACTTGTGAATCTATGAGCATTCTATAATTATAAAATCATTCTTATTTTAGAAAATCATAAAAATAATGTTAAAAATATAATTTGACATCTTTAAGTTAAAATTCATGATATGCAATATTTTGATATAAATCATCTTAACAAAAATATTTCTCAATTTTTGAAAACAAATACTATTTTTTTTAAATCATAAAGCATAATAAATATTAGATGTTTATTTCACTAGTCGAACACAAATCACTAAGGAGCAATCAATAGATTCATGCACCTAATAGCATATGCATATAAATTGAAGAATTTCCTCTAACTAAGATATCCTCAATAATTCTATTAATTTGAAATTGTTAAAGGAATAAGTGAATACAACTCAGAGTACTTAGTAAGCAAAAAATTCCTAGTCCATCATTGGGTTGAAAACGTTTTAGTCATACTAACATATATAATTCATGTACCACAGAATATATCATATATATTTACGAATAATCACTCACATTCAACTTTAATCATTTTTATCTTTTAGTCTTGTTTAATCTTTCTTTACATGATCATGCATAAACTGAAAACCTTATTTTATCGCATGTATATCATCATGTGTCTATCAAACGACAAAGAAGGATATTATGCTAATTTCATGAAAGGTTGTTTGAATACAATAAGTATAAGATCATTTGGTTAATCAAATAAATAATGAGTAATGATCATCTTTCTATGTTAAGGCTTAGGATCCTCAAGTTACCTATCACACATATATATATGTTTATTTCGTGAGTTTTATTGACCCTGCAAAGTCATATATAATTATACTAGCATTGTAAGTTAATGGAATGAGCGATAAGATTGTATGCAACCAATGAAGTACAGTGCAAGGTTGTATGCTCCCAACAACATACCGTGTAAAATGTGTCTTTTTTCATTACACCATGAATCATGAGTCACTATGCTATCCCTGGTGACATAAAAATTGTAGTGTTCATCTCCGGATGCACATAGGTCTTCTAAATCTTACTTAGTTTGTATCAATTCACATACACAAATCACAAATCATCTTTGAAGCATTTTTTTATATTTTGTGGATTTCCTTAAGGAAATCATATTCTTTACTCATAAGGAACTAATTAACCTATTATTCATAAGGTTTCTATGGAAGTCTACTCTTCATAACATATTCCTAAATGCATATGAGAGTTTCATGAAAATTAGAGAAAAAGATATCTTAAGTAAATTTTTTTTTGGAAAAATACTATTGAATGTGAAAGACGTGTTATGTGTCTAAAATGTGATAAATGAATATAAAATAAATGAATTATTAAAATAATAAAATATTTACAAAAATTACATTTTCCAAGGAAAAAATCATGATAATCTAAAAAATGAAATTTTAAAGTAATTTAATTTGAAAATATAAAAATAAAGTTTCATAATAATTTTTTGAAGTTCATGTGATTTGAAAATCTCAGAAACCTAAAATCATATATGAATGGGATTGTATTTTATGAAAACATGCATAAATTTATTTTTAAAAACATCTAGCTAGAACATAGTTCTATTCCATGTTATACCATAGGCTAATTCCACCCACAGAAACAATAAACCAATCATAGTACATCATTCAATCACTATTCTTGTTTCCTAATTTCTAACCTGATTTAATTCCTTGTTGATTCTCCTTTGACTACATGTTTTTTATATTAATGTAACATAATCATGTTAAAGTCCTATATAGGTTCTATTCATAGTCCTGACATTTTATATGTAACATGAACCTATTATGTTTACGTGATTATTATTTTTTGAATCTATTCATTATAAAACAATCATCTACTAGGGTCTAATTTTTTCGCTTCTCATCATGCAGAAAATATTTTGCTAGATTTGAAATATTAATTTAGTCAAAGGGTAGAAATCACACTTACCTAACAGAGAGTTTCCTAATTCTTTTGGTCCTAGGCCTAATTCACATGGTTGGTAATATATTGCAATCTGAGTAAAATTTATCGAATAAAACACAAAAAATTACAACAATGGGATAATATGAAATTAGTTTTGTTTTCAATTACCTTAAATTTGCAATTTTGGATTGGGGATGCATTGAGACTTCCTTTTGATAGGGTTTCAACTCTTAGGAACATCTTGAATGTACTAAGGTTCTATTTTCTTGAATCTTATGCGTCAGGCATTGTATAACCTAAGACCTGCCTATCGACTAGCCTTAATGAATTGATTGATTAGTTGATTCACACTTAGAAACTGACTCAATGGCCTTCAAGCTATCCAACTAGACTTGTGTTTAAGTCTGGTTAGGTTAACCCTAAAGGTGTTACACAATACAAGTGACATATAATCACTAGAGATGCTTGCATCACTTTTCATATGTTTAAAGTTGCTTTCACTAACAGCTTATTTATCTTGCTATAACTTGAAAAAGTTGTTAAAATGATACATTTTATTTATGCTATGATCTATACTAAATATATATATAACTTATTACAAACATTATTCAACATCCATCTCGGAAGCAAATTTTTCAATGGAGACATAACAAGTAACAAAATAGAAGTTTTTTTACAAGAGCATAAAACTCAAAAAATAAGCAAAAGAGCTTAAAAAAGAAAGTGATAGGAAAATTTAGAATAGTAAACAACATGCTCAATTGATCAAAAGCAAGGAAGAAAATGTTAAGAGAATCAATAGAAAGTACAAATGAGTGAGGTAGGAGCTCAAAATCAAACTCAAGCAGCTTCCTTCGTGATAAATCAAACTTGAGCAATTTTTTGTTATCATAAATTGTTGTATACAGAAATTAGCCTCGCAAGGATGAACCTTTAAGCATGGCGATGACCAAGACCCTGCACTCCTGCAAAGCAGCGACAATTAAAGCAATCCCGAGTGCCAAGCCCCTCCTCGCTCATTGCATCACAACGACGTCGCGAGGAGGATCGGACACGTCCCGAGGAACGGACCAGCAGAGAAGTCATAAGACTGAGTCATCGAGTGATCGGCCACTCCGCTCGAGGTCGCCCTCTCATTACAGCAATGCTCGCCATATCAAAACCTGCGATGCCTTCAAGTTATAAATCCCCTGTCCAGGGCATCGAGTGACCAACGCAAATCTACCGCCAGCCTAGGGGGACCCCACAGCAGCCTACCTTCTGTAGCAGTCGAATTGTAGCCTACAACTGTCTTTTCTACTTATTATTTGATGTAACACCACTGTAACTTGTAATTAATATATGTCTCCTTTTTCCTTCTATAAAAGAGGAGATCCGGTAAAAGGGGAAGAGGGGAAACCATTTTGTAATCCTACTAATAGATCATACATACCGTGAACATAGGGTCGAGTAAGATCTGGATTTGGTCGAATCACGTTAAATTCGGTGTCTTCTTTCTTTTTTCTCTTTAGTCCATCCCATTTCATTTTTTTATCATACTTCTCATTAGCTAACCAGAATCAGGCTTGAGATTCCTAAGAATCCCCCGTTGGTCGGAATTTGGAGCATAACTAAAATCTAACGTCAACATTTTTGACACCGTCTGTGAGGATCTCACCTATTCTGGTTGATCTTTTGTTATGATGGCTAGAGGAAGAGTTACTAGGGCCTCGAATGCACAATGCCAAGCCCCGGATGGTTATGTTTCAACAACAGATTCATCCATCGCTTCTATAACTAGAGCAATTGTTGGCCTCCCTCTGACCAGCCTGGCGTAACCGGTGCTCACTGCTAGTAGCATCGAAGAATTGCAAGTCTGGCTCCAGCGTCAAGAAAGACTTGAGCATATGATGGAGGAATTAACTAAAACAGTCACAATACTGGTACAAGTACAAGCCCAGAATATGCAAGTGCAGGCTGAACCCGCCATACCCGAGGTTGAATGTTCCAACAAGATCAATCGAGAACAGGTCTCAAATCGCCATCCATGTAGTCAAGATGATGGCCCAAGCCACTAGATCCCTGGTCAAGACCTGGGGGGCTTAGGCAGCTTGGTGGTAAACCTCCTTTAAAAAGTCAAGTGTTTAGAGGAACACCCCCGCACCCAAGATAGCCAAGGATGCTTCGGGGAGCAGACCCCTCTGTCTGGGGAAATCATGAAAGAACCTCTGTCGAGTAAACTTAAAGTCCCAGCCATCCCGCTGTACGATG
>JANHAO010026350.1:0-11114 GCA_026873985.1 Saraca asoca | reverse complement strand
TCAATAATCATATTAACATCTAAATCAAATGAATCCATTCAATTCAGAAGTCCAAAGAAAATCAAGAGGAAAGGAGAAGAAATGATAAACAATTGAATTGCAAGTTGAAAATAGGATCTCTATATTAATCTTCAAGCTGCCAATTCCTTAGACTGATTACAAAATATTCAGCCTTTCATGGAGGAAAAGAGAACAAAAATTACAAAAAAGAAAAACTAAAACAATATCTCTTACAACTCTACTAAAAGGAACCTCCAAAACTACTTTGTCTTTCCCTTTTTGAAGAGTTCTCTCTAGGAGGAAAAAGCTAGCTACTGGTTGGTGGAGTAGGAGCAATGATGGAGGCTGGTGTAGTCCTTTTTGCTTGTTGCCATCTTCTGTTGTCACTTCTTTTACTTACTGTGTGTTTTTATAAGCTACTTTTTTGGTTCTTCACTAACTTTCTGATGGAGTGTAGAGCTGGTGCAAGAAATAATCATTAGGTCCAAGTTTTATGTTAATTGGGGGCCTTAAAACCAAATTCTGCAGAGGCCCATTTTTGTAGCATCCTACTTCTATCTTATAGCTCAAATTGCATGCCTAATATAATCAATTCAGGTCTAGAAGTCTTCATAATATTTGTAGCTTTGTATCTTAACTTTCATTTGGGCTTAGTTTGACCTCAATTTGACTTTTATAACTCTAGATATTGTATGATAAGTGCTCAGAGGTCAGGCTACCTGAGACAATATTCTAGTCTTATCTTGAACTCTAATTTTGGATATCCAATTGGATGATTCAGCCCTGGAGGTCATCATGAAAGTTTTAGAGCTATGTCTTACCTTTTCTACAAGGCAAGAATCACATTAATTAGATTATTGTAGCCTAAGTTATAGCTAAAATACAAAAACTGCTAAGAAAGGCCATATAATGTAGTATTTCTACAATGATTCTAATTGACACAAAAATCATAAATATGCAATAGCGCAATTCAAATGAGTCATTTTGGATCTTAAGAAACTTAGTAAGAGGATAATTAAATGAGGAAAATAATTTGTTATCACTGATCCTTTAACGAAAGGCATGCCACCTATAGCGTTTAAGAATCATGTAGCGAAAATGGGACTTGTACCCATATTGAGTGTTTGATATAGCCCTTATTTGATTTGGGTTGTTTTCTTATTTTAGTATATACATTCATACTTAGAGAAATCAGCATTAAGAGGATCCAGAATAAGCATAAGGCTTATATATTAAGTTATGGAAAACAAAGTGTATCGTAATATATAAAAGGTAATACTCGCATATAGAGGACCTACCGAGATGACTCATGCATTTAGTTTTCCTTGGATGGATATTATTCAGACCAAGTGGGAGAATGTAAGCTGTTGCTGACGTTGCTGCATGATCCTCACAGGAGGTTACGTGAAGATTGGTTGGTTGCCGAACATTGGCAACAACATTCACCATTTTTCCAGCAGCCATATGGACGTTGGCAATGGAATAAATGGTCTGAATATCTAGCAAATATCTGACTTGATGCAACGATAGCTTGATGGAGGTGGCCATTGTATTCCACCTATAAAAGGGGATCCTTAGGCTCAATTTCAATAGAAACAATTTTGTACATCATCACAGTGAGAAACTAAGAGCTTAGAAGTCTCCGTTTCACATTTTAAGTCTTCATAAATCAGTAACTTTTGGCATTTGAAACAATGAAAATTTCGTAATGGCTGGAGGTCAGTATCAATCCTTACTTATCCCAATTTTTTTATTAATTTATTCTTTGTTGTATGCAGAAACCTTACAAGAGGAGCACCATGAACAGGAACACAGGATTGGTAATGGTTCTAGCCATCATTTGATTGAGGCAATGGCTGAGTATAAGCTTGGGGCTCAGAAGGCATAATATTTTCAATGATAAAGTCCAGATTGGGTTTTACATAGCTTGAGCCTGGATTCAAATTCAATGAAAAATTTGGGTTAGTTAAGTCATCCCAGCCATTGCCATTTCTCTCATTTGATAAGCCTGTTCCAGCACTATGTATGCCATTTTGCTTAGCTCGATGTGATAAATTCAAGTTAATCAAAACATCCAACCCATTGAAATTTGTGCCATTGGTTGGTCTAGTTGGATAGTTATATCCGATGTTAAGATCTGCTAGATTGACTTGTTAGGGCCAAATGGAAAATATTGATGGTAAAAATAAGGAGGGGGTAAAAAAAATCTCACATTGATGAAAAGTCGAGTGAGATTATGCTTGATAAGGTCGGGGGCTCATTCCCTCCCACAAAAGGGCTTTTTTGAGAAAAAAGGATAAAATTGTGTAGCCACAAGATTGGCTAAAGTGGATAATACCTCGCGTGGGACAAATTCACTTCGATCATCATCATTGGCATCATCTATGGGGACCCTTTGCTCATACACCATGCACAAGTCCACCTAACTGAGGAGCTTATGTTGATGGTAAAAATGAAGATGGGGTAAAAGAAGTCCCACATCAATGAGAAATTAAGTGAGCTCATGTCTTATAAGGTTGGGGGCTCACCCCTCCCACATGAGGGCCCTTTTAAGAAAAAAGAAGAAAATCGTGCTGCCACAAAATCGGCCAAAGCAATGATGATGATCGAGGTGAACTTGCCCTACGCGAGGTAATGCCCGCTTTGGAGTGTCTCTTCTTGGGTTCTCCTTGGATGACTCTTCACAATTTTGTTCTTAAAAGGGCCCTCACTTGGGAGTGGCTGAGCCCTCAGCCTTTATAAGGCACAAGCTCACTTAACTTCTCATCAATGTGGGACTTCTTTTATCCCCCTCCTCATTTTTACCATCAACATTGGCCCCTCAATCCGATGGGCTTATGTGTGGTGTACAATCAAGGGTCCCCACAGATGGTACCAATGATGATGATCGAGGTGAACTTACCCCATGTGAGGTATTATCTGCTTTGGAGTGTCTCTTATGGGTTTCCTCCTGGACGACTTCTCACGATTTTGTCCTTAAAAGGGCCTTCACTTGGGAGGGGGTGAACCCCCAGCCTTTATAAGGCACAAGCTCACCTGACTTTTCATCGATGTGAAATTTTTTTTACCCCTCCTCATTTTTACCATCGATAGAAAATAAACAGAAATATCCACTGTCAAGCACTCTACAACACTGCTTATCCATGTAGGCATTGGCACTATAATGGAACCAAGGAATTAAGAACCTTAATTACTTTCTTGTCCCTCCAGACAACATTATTCCCAATCCCTAGCTACCTTGCAACTTAAGAATGGAATTTGTATCCAGCAAGAGTAGATCTTAGCCCTTGAATATCACCACAATTTCGTGGACAGTTATACAGGAATGGTATTTGCCCTGGGGATTTGATTTCGTAACCTGGAACCTTGCAATGTAAGTATACACATCAAAGCTAGGCTCCTGACCTGGTTTTGGTTGAGCAAGGGGCTTGGACGCATGGGAATTTGCCTGAATGGCTGATTCTAGGGTATAGAATTTAGATGCAATGGAACAACATCAAAAGGGGTGGCTTGGTTTTATTGTGGATATGCCACAGAAGAAGAAGTACCATAACTGGTTGAAGCAGGTAATGCAAAACTAAGGCCCAGCTTGGAAATTTGCCTCTTGGCTTTCATCTTTATCAGTTGCATGACAATGATCTCTACTAGAATTGCCAATCCCCTACTTTAAACATGGTACTGGTGAGTCACAAACATAACAATAGCATTGCATATTATCAAACACAAAAATTAGAGTGATAGAAACATAAGAGTAAGATAGCAAATAACAAGAGTTATAATAGTAATATTAATCAACTTATTTTGATTAACTTATTCCCACTCATTTCATATCAAAATGATTGAAATTGTCCACACCTATTTGGCAAAAAATTGGTAAAGAAAAGGTAAGGAGAGAAAATTTTAGTTAAAAAGAAGAGGTGAAGGTAAAAAATTTTAAAATCTTAAGAGTGAGAGAGAATTCTATCTGCATGTTAGTTTTCTCTCCTCCTATTTTTCATTTAGATCAAATAAAAAAAACTTCAAATTTCAAAATTTTTGTTCTCTACATCAAAACAAAGGGCAAATAAATCAAAATAAGAAGGACTAGCTTTTATATATAAATGATATTTAGTCAAACCCTAAGTGCTAAATTTTGACTTAACCTAGAGCTATGATTTCCACCTTAGTACAGTGTCCCTCATATGGGGTAAATATTATAAAATATATGACTGAATTGACCTGATATAAAAAATTATACGGAATGTTAACTGTGTGTCAAAGATTTCTTATATGAAATGTGGTGTAAGTGATTATTAGACTTGAGATTAACATATGTATAGGGTTATGTACTTTTGGTATTATTCTAGATTTGCACTCTTAAAGAGTAGATATGAATAATTGTTAGATAAACTATGAAATATATGAAAGTAGTGATTGATTAAGAAAAACAATTTGTCCTCCTCAGTAACAAGGAAAACTATTCAAAAGATATTTTGACACTTGTGTTATGATCAAATTTATAGGTCTATGTATTGATAACATAAAAAGAGTTTTAAGTATAACTAATTATGAGATAGCCACATAGTCAGACATGTACATATAATTGAGCGTTCAAATTAGAGTTGATACTTGAATTATATCCTAAATCTAATTTGAATGCCAAGAGATGAAGGGATTAAATTATACATTAAAACCTTATCACGAAAGATTTTGATTTTTAAAAACTTATTCCTAGTATTTGGATGATCATGATACTTTGTTAAAAACCAAATATGATTTACAAATTTATTTGAATAATTTAGGGAAATTGTGTTTGAATTAGAATGAGTTCTAATTCAATTAAACTTGTAAAAGTTTCTAAATAAATTCATTGCCAACATACATGAAAATCTAATGAATTATACATAATAGAATTTCTTTGATCCAAAATCAAAGAAAAAGCTTGAATGCAAAATGTTTTAAATTCAAATATTGAATTAGTGAATATTTTGAAAATTTTAAATGATTAATTAAGTATTCTAATATGATTAAAAGTACTAATTAATCAATGATTGAATAATTCTAATAGATATTACAATTATTAAATAGTAGTGAATTTTCAATAATGATATTTGAATGTTATAAGAATATTTATAGTAACTTTGGAAGAGATCATAAGTAAAGGAATGATTCCTTATTTAGAAAGTTATCATAATAAATGAATTAAAATAATTTAAGAGATTTTATGAGTTTAGACTTATTATATAAAAAAAAATATAAAAGTTAATGAGTTTAGACTCATTATAGCTCAAGAAAGGAGTATAGACTCCTTGGACTAAGAAAGCAACACACAAGCCTAGAGTATTAACCCTAACTATGCAGTCTAACCACTTAGAGAAATGGATGGCACAAGCAAGAAAAAACGTAACTTATACGTTACTCATGCTTACTCCCTATTCTTGCTCATGCTCCAATAATATTTAAAGAGGAGAGAAGCCAACCCTTAGACACAACAACATACAACACATACAAGTATGAGACCCTAGCACATGTGTTGTATGCCCAAATCTTTCAGTATGATCTATCTTCTCTTATCCTCTTTACATTCAAACACTAACTCTAGTTGAGTGAATTTGTGATTCTACAAAGAAGTAACACCTCTTAAGCTAAGAGTTAATTTTCCTACTCTACCCATTGCGTAAATTTTGGTGGAGGCTTTAAATCTAATTGGTTCGAGTGGATCACTATTGACATTGGAGATCAAATCTGAGAGAATTGGTTGAAAATAATCTGCAAGGGCTTATTGAAGAGTTTGTGGCATTAGTTGGAGATCAAATTTGAATTTGAAAACCAATAATTCTAAAAACAACTCTTGAGAATGTATAATTTAAATAATTATTTTTGAGTTTGAATTATACAAAACTCTATGAATTAATTTGTAAATAACATGATCTGGACTTAGAAAAAATTTTAAAATTTTATTGTCCATATTTGATGTTTTTGTTCTAATTTTTCCAACAGTTGCAACCTCCAATCACTGCAAATTGGATACTCAACCTCAAAGCTTATAGGGCGTTTTAATTTCTTTTCATTTTGCAAACACACCTCTTTGTCATACTTATAACTAAGGTTCTGTCACAGAAAACTTTTTTTCAAGCCCAAATTAGTCCTTCCATTAGTCATATTGAGGGTTGATTGATATAAGATATTAAGACTCTGTCAATGAGACTCAACACATACCCACTAAAATTTGCTTTCAAACTCAAATACTACAAGCACACTGTAAGAGCAACCATGACAAAATAGTGCAATATATATATTGATCCAAAACTTGTAATTAATCAGAGAACAAAATTATACCCACTAAGAATGGCCAACATAAAAATATAGAGTAAATTAGTCCAATTATTGTAAATTAAAAACTTGATTGGTTGTAAAAGAAACACCAGCAGTTAGGGCTTAAGGCTCGGTACGTGGCCGAAGCTTGACGGGATTCGAAGCTAAGAGAGAGTCATCGAGGAACCCTCTGAAAGCTGACTTGGACCCAAAAATCGCCTGAATGTGTAGGGCTGGTAGACAAGAAAACAAAATAAATAGAAAAACGAAACCAAAAATGAAAGTAAAGATGCCAGTTGCTATGTAGTCGATAATAGAGACGCTTAAGTGGAAAAACAAGGACGCAAAGAACGGAGGAGGAAGTGGTAGAATGAGGAACAAAAGGCTAAGACAACGTCAACGCTAGCGAATTTCAAATGGAGATGAACAACAGAAAAAAGGTGGCTAGGGTTCTAAACATTAAAAATTTAATTAAATAATTGTATATGTTTAAATTTTTTATATAATGCCTATTAAAATATGTTGTGTAAAATATATTTATTTACTATCATAAATATTTTAATTATAATCTAATATAAAAGTTGGAGTAGTAAATAAGTTCTCTGGCTTTAATAAATCAAAGTCAAAATGGACTTGGCCAAATTCTTTTAAAAGGTTTTATTAATAAATTAGTTGAATATTGGAATAATTCATATTATAATTATCTAATGGAGAGGAGAAAATCACTTAATAAGTTTTGGTAGATATTGAACACAAGACTTACAACTCTTCAAGTTTTAAAGATATGAACGATATTTCTTAGACTAATTTAAATTTGATTTATTGTTAATATAAAAATTTATATATTATCAAAAAAATAAGAAAATATCATGTTTTTAATAAAGTAAGAGCAACTCAAATTTCTTACTAACAATAACAAGGTTTTAAAATTTTTTAATAATATAATAATACATAGATAGATGATAATATAAAATTGATTTATATTGATATTAGATTAAATTAAATCTTTTTTAAAAGATTAAAAAAATTTGTATCCTTCTAATATAATGTGTTGTTCATTAGATATAAAAATAATTGACTTTCAAGTTTTTTAATTTACTATAAAATAGACAAATTTTATAAATTTTAATTTATTAAAAATTATATGATACATCTAATAAAACTTTTGTTGTGTACTTCTATCAAGCTTTTTATTGTTTTTCTTTAATTTATATGCATACATATATACAAAAACAGATAGAATCCAGATTTTTAATCATAAACCTCATATATTTGTATTATTTAATTATAAGCATATTTATTAATAGTAAAATTTATATTCAATTTTTATTGTATTCTCTGTTTATTTTTTTTTTATATTTATACATATGTTTGATGTAAAATTCTCATCACTATAAAATTAACTATCAAACTTATTATATATAAGAAATTATTATAAAATATTTCTCATATTTTCAAAAATATTTTAAGAGAATACTATATTTTCATGTTTAGCTAAAAATTAAAAAAATATTTAACTGAAAATGTAGAGATTCTTCAGAATGTTTTTACAGCAATATTTCTTTAAAATATTCTTATGATAGGAGATGGGTAACCTATATTTCTATAAATATTTTAATCATGTAAAAAAAAGGATAAAATTTACTATATATTACTTTTTTATTGGTATAAAGTTACAATATAAAATAAATGGCTTAGGTTTTTTCTTGAAATTTGATAGGATAATTACATTTATTTATATATTTTTAATATAAAATTTAGTTCATTCATTTAATAATGTAACTTCACATCTAAAAGAAACTATCTAATACATCCCTCTATTAATGTTTTGCCACCGTTATCATTTTAACTCATTATTATTTATTATTATTAACTATGTGTATTATTGTTGACTAATCAACATTTTGATATTGACAAGTTGGCTAATCCATTTTTTGCTTTAGACTTGACCAATTAATTTCTAGCATTAATTAATCAATTTTTTATGAGGATATTTTTTTAAATTTAATAATATTTTTAAAATATATAAATGGATTAAAACATAATGTTGTATCATTTTTATGAATTTTTTTAATTAAATTGAATATGATAATATAATATTCTTACTTTTATGAATTTTTTTAATTAAACAGAATATGATAATATGACAAATCAACATTTTGATATTGACAAGTTGACTAATCCATTTTTTTTCTTTAGTCTTGACCAATTAATTTCTAACATTAATTAATCAATTTTTTATGAGGATATTTTTTAAAATTTAATAATATTTTTAAAATATATAAATGGATTAAAACAGAATGTTGTATTATTTTTATGAATTTTTTTAATTAAATCAAATATAATAATATAATATTCTTGGAAGTTAAATTTTTAAGTATGTTAAAGATTTTTTAAAATATATAATTCTAAAATCAAATGCCCCTTGAGGATTTGTTTATTAGATCGAAAAACATTTTTTTAAAAATAAATCTTATTTATTTATATTTATAATTATAAAAAATACTCAATCATGTAATATTGTGTAATAAAAAATAATAACCATTATTTTAAGTAGAATTTTTTTATCACTGTAATGACATCAATGTTATTTTTTAATATATATTTAATATGAAAGCTTTTTATTTAAAAATAACTAAATAATTTTTTATGAAAAATATTTTCTAGAAAACATAAGAGGATGATCATAGGGGTAAGAGGATGATCATAGGGGGCATTCAGTAAGAGGAAAATTTTTACTTCCCCAAGAATCCTAGATTGAAAAACATTATTTCCTACATGTAGTTTTTAAGAAAGAGATTCTCAAAAAATATTATTTTTCAGGAATCATTTTTTACAACTTTCCCACAAAAATATTCACATGAGGAGGTGAAAATTTTTCCATAGGCATGAGAATGTTTTTATGGAAAAAAAAACACATGTACCCCTCATTAATGGAAAAAATACATATATATCATTCTCTTTTTCTTTCATCTTTTCTTTCATATCCTCTCTCTCACACTTTCTCTCTCATATTTTCTCTCTCATCTTTTCTCACACTTTCTCTCTCACTCCTATCTCACTTTCTCTCTCATTCTCTCTGTCATACTTTCTTTGTCATCCTCTCTCATACTTTCTCTCTCATCCTTTCTCTCTTATCCTTTATTGTTTAATTTAAAATAGATAGAAATATTTTTATCAAAAATGTCAAAATTTTAAAAAAAGTTATACTAGAATCAAACATGGAGATGTCTAATATTTTCAAAAATATTTAAAGTAAACTAAATATATTTTTAATATTTTTAAAAATTATTATTTTTAAGAAATATAATTATCAAAAAATATGATTCTCAAGAATGAAAAAAGAATGAAAAATGAATCAGTATACCAAATTCCTCCACAGGATATTATTGTGTAAGACACGGTCCCAACTTGTGAGAGTAGGCGACAGGGCGCTGCAGATGCCGCAAATTCCTCGAATCGGTGGCTTGCAGTCCTGGTACCCATCTCATCCTCTTTTCTCAATGCTTTCGCGCGACAATATTGAATTCAGATCCAACGGTTCAAAATTCATAATGCATGTATGTCTTAAATAATATTTATGATTAATTAATTATGGTCTTCTCAACCAGCGCATCGAGGATAGCATTAAAAACATAAATTTCTAAAAATTTTATATACTTTTATTTAATTTACTCTAAAATTTTAAAAATAAATTAAATAAAAAAGCATAAATTTTATATTTTCAACTGTATTAAATGATATTTAACCGGTGTCTTTACAAAAATCATTAATTATAAGGGATGAAACGATCGTATAAGCGGGGTCCACTTCATTTATTTGTTTGTTTTGAGCGAAAGCAAAAGCATGTTCTTTTCATGGAAAGCGGAAACCAAGTACGTTGAACTTCAAAGTCAAATCCCTTTCTCGTTGATTATCCCCATTATTTTTTATATGTACTTCCCATTTTAGCATTTTATTAATTCATTTTTAATTTTCAATGTTTTAATATTTGAGGAACTCCCACAAAGTTTCAGATATATTATTTACGTCCCCCCACATGGTATTTCTATTTCAATTATGTCTTGAATCTACAACCAACAATTTTCCTTGCTATGTTACCTTCTTTGTGTATGATTGCATTAGAGTCTTCTTCTTCCTCTCTACAACTTTGAAGCATTTAATGAGTATTTAAATTTTGGATTTACTTGCAAAGAATTATAATTTTTAATACTATGATTTGAAAATTTTAAAGCACATTTAACTTATTAGTAAAAAAAAATTTAATACTATCTAGATTTATAATCTACTAATAATCAGATCATAGATTTTTTTATAAGGTTTTAAATTTGATTTTTTTGACAAGATATTTGGTAAAATTAAATCAAAGCATTAACTACTGGGAGTAAATAGTATATACATTAAATTGTTTACTTGATAGCACATAAATGCTAAAGAAATTTATTTTATATCTGTTAGTAATGTATAAAGTTAATATTTTTTACATGTCTATCATATATCATATAAATCTATTTATTTTTGTGCTAAAAATAATATCAAATTTTAACTCGTATATTATGTGGGTAGTTTTCTCTTTGTTGTGTAAGGAGTTTGAATATTTTTAATTTTCAAATCAGAAAGGAATTTTTACTTAAATCAATATTAAAAACATGCAAAGTTGGTATTTGGAAAGATGGAGCGGTCGACTGAGTTAATAATTATTGGAAGTCGAGGGCAATGATTGAAAAATATTTATGGCCTTGTTTGGGAAGCAGTTTTCTTGTTTTTAAAAACAGTTTTCTTGTTTTTCTGTTCTACAAAAACAAAAAAATCTGTTTGTC
>JANHAO010026349.1:0-11119 GCA_026873985.1 Saraca asoca | reverse complement strand
TTTATATTTTGATGTAACACAACTATAGCTTGTAATTAATGCATGTAACTCCTCCTTCCTCTATAAATAGGATTGCATTGTTAGACAAGGGGGGTGAGGAACTCTGTAAGCAGAAATTCTGCTAAAATCAGCTCTCAATACGTTCCCGGATTTAGCCGAACCACGTTAAAAACACCGCATCTCCCTTTCCTTCTTCCTCTCGGACCATCTTAGATCGCACTTCAAAAGCAGCATTGGATCCCCGAACTTCTCTCATTGGCTAGATTCCGGGACTCACCGTACAAATCGAAATCTGATGTTAACAGAACTCTAACGAGGACAAATATGACTGCACAATAAAAATAAAAATAACTAACTTAAAAAGAGAGTAACGAACTATTGTGCTAATAGAGCATGTTAATAAAGCAAGTAAACAAAATTTTTTTTTTTATATATAAACAAACCAGTATGAAAATAATTAATAAAAGTGTTGAAAATCATGGCTTTATAAAAAGAAACATACTTAACTGCCAAACTTATGAGACAAACGACGACACCATCAAATAGAAAGTCACAATTATGTAATTTACTATTATTTTCATACATAATATATCTAAAATGAAAAAAACTTTAAAATAATTTAATTGATTAATATATATCTAGTTTATAACAAACATGATTATATTAGTAGCTACTATTGCATTCCAAACCTTAAATTATCTTAAGAAAAGGCCTAGTTTTATTCCAAACCAAGTATTGGATAGTTTTATAATAGGGACATGTTAATAAACTTTAATTATGATAAAAGTAATAAAGTCTATTACCAAAACCTAGATCCTTCATGTTCAATCATTAAAAAGAATATACTAGATGCGGAAGTGCACTTGAATCCACAGGAGCTAATGTGATTGTGGTTTTCGTGACTCTTGATCTTCCAAATTGATACACATAAATTTTCTAAAAAATGTACTCTTTATTTTCTAATTATGTGATATTAGAAAATAAACCCTACATCCAATTTGGGGACCATAACCATTTTATATATTTCTTAATTTTTCTTATTTCTAATTTATCCATCATAAATAAGAAATAAGACTTTATAAGGCCTTTACACATAAAAACTCACACTTAAAGAGATGATTTAAACTCATGTAATATTAAACTTCATTATATCACTTTTATTTAGGTCAAACCTCATGATAACATATAATATACAATTATTATTATTATTATTTATTATATATATACATACACAATGTATACGTCCATTAAAAAAATTTAACAATCTCTCACTTGGACTACATATATATATATACATAAAACTTTATAATTGTATATATAATATAACCTTATAAGATCAAAATCGCTACCATTATCAAAATCATCTTTAATTAATCTAATCCATCAATCATATCAGCATAGGATCAAAGCGATCCTTGTTACAATTATCCTAGCTAGATCCATCAATCATCATGTATATCCAACGACATGGATCAAGCATGGATGTGTAGCATGAAAATTTCATGCAATGTGATCTTACCACGCCTATTTCCTACTGGTCTGTCCAACCTTGTTCCTTAGTGAGATCAAACCAAACAAGATTAGAGTGTAAATATATAAAATATTTATATTACAATAAATAATCATAAAATATCCATAAAACACATTTACAAACTGTCATGCCCTGATTCATACATATGACCAGCATAAAATGTCGCCATCAGGAAACCCCCTATAAGCCTTACAAATGCAAATAACATACCAATAATTCACTGTTTCATCAATCCACAATGAAATATTTATATATTAAATTCTAATAAAAATCCAACAAAGTTTCCCCTCTTTTCGGACACCTAACCTCAAGGCCTATACAATAAAAGGGCTACAGCCTACCACAACCTGTATAACAACATAATAGAATGCAATGACCCAGACTATACATAATCTATATCCTACTAAGCACTCAACATTCACAATACATGCATATACAATCCTATTAACTACCATTAATTTTTCACCATTTATACACCTTTATACTCCGTAGGAATGATCCACTCGATCCAAGAATAGATCCTGTATCAGTGTAAGGTGGAGGAATGATAGGAGAATCCTAGGGCTTTGAAAAGTATGGAAAAGAAAGGGGTGAGTTTCATAGAAACTCAATGAGTAAACAATCCCATGATCACTCAAAATCCCATTTAAAAATCATGCTCGAAAGTATATATATATATATATCCGTGAAGATTTGCTTACTCATTGAACAACCATGATCTCATAATAAATTTGAAAATTATCATTCAGCAAGATAATCACGTAATTGAAAATATAATATTCAATAACATAAAAATAAGCATCAAAATATGCTACCGTGAAAATATGCTCATCATTACATAATATGAAAGAAAGTCAATATGGATTTCTAAAAGTTATCAATACTTAATGTAGAAAAAAATATACAACTGTAATCCCAAAGGACAATTCCCAGAGGGAACCACCCCAATATATTCATGATTTATCCAGCACATCTGTCAGTCTAATATGCATGTGAATACTCATATATTTGCAGCCCTGTTATGCATGCAAATATTCATGTATCTACAGCCCAATACGCATGTAAATATTTACATATCCGCAGCCCAATTGTATTACTCCACCATAATCTACTCACAAGTGCACTCGTAGGTTCCCAATGAATTTTCCAGTGGATCTAGTATCTCAAATCAATTAATTTAACATATCAGGTAGCATAAATCTTAAAACAACATTTTTATATCACAATATATATAAAAGTCTTTGTTCGGGTAAGCAACACTTATCAAAACATCCATTAACTTGCCAAAGCATTTTCATATCCATTTATCACATAGAAAAATAGAATCGCCAATTCCAATAACATAAGGCAAGATGAAAATGCATAATTTTTATCACAGCAAACCATTTCATGTACACATACAACATGTAAATATACTTTCGAAACCACTTTAATATATATGTATAGAAAAATTCCTTTATTTAAAAGGATTCATAATATTCCATATAATAAAATTATTTGATACTTACAAATAGGATTATTAAGTGAGGAGGATTATCTACTCACCTTAGACACTCCTTAGGAAGCTAAGTCAGCAAAAGCTCCAAAAATTTGCCATTAGAGTGCTCGATTCTTCCTTGAAAATATCTTTGAAGCTGGGAACAATAACATTTTAGCATACCTCAACTTTAAGGGTTAGGGTTTCAAGTAAGGATTTCTTAAAAACTTAATGTAAACTTCCTATAAAATAAATCTTTTGTTATAGGATTACTCACCACCCTCCAAAGTGCAGGTGGGGAGCTCGGCCGAAGCTAGATCACCGTCGGTGTGCCGTTTGTGGTCACTGGCCAGAGCTTACCTGTGAAGGGAGGAAAAGGAGTGCTGAGCTACAGCCAATCTCAATAGGCCACGGGGAGGCACCGGGAAGCTGGACGACAACCAAAGCTTGTTGATCCGAGGGGAGCCAAAGAAGAAGCTGGTGACGGAAATAGAAGATGACGAGAATAGGGGAGGAAAAAGCCACTGGCTAATCGATGAAGAAGAAGACACTGGAAGGAGCAGCTCATCAGTCAGAATACTTCAGATGACGACAGATTAAAAAGAAGCTTACTAGAGAAAAGAGGCCGGCTGAAGAGCACCGTAGAGGAGAGTTTCAGGAAAAGTCTAGAATGCTCACAAGGAAGAAAAGCCGGCCTAGAAAATTATATACAGAAAAGAAAATGGGGCAAATTGCACTTTAACCCTATCAATTTTTTACCAACTTCAATAAGGGCCTCTTGAAAAATAAGAAATTATGTTATGGTCTTAACGAAAAATTAAGGATTTTCACTTCAGTCCCTCAGTAACTTTTTTTTTTTTTAGGTATTACACAAACAAAATATCCATAAATACAAACTTCCACTAAACTAATATATCATCAAGTGACACAACATCCATATGAGTGGTATACTTATGAAAGACCTTGGGTGGTAAACCCTTAGTAAGCGAATCCACAACCATGGGGTTTATTTCAATATGCTCTATAGATATTTAACCATTTTGAACTCTTTCCTTAACAACTAAATGTTTATGTGCTTCGACTTTGATGAGCTCTTATTGTTGTTTGGAATATAGCACTATTAACTTATTGTCACAAAATAACTTTAATGGTCTTTCAATACCATCTACAATTTGCAACCCAGTGACAAAATTCTACAACATATTCCATGATTGGATGTCTCATAACATTCTATAAATTCAGCTGCCATGGTGGATGAAGTTATGAATGTTTGATTAGCACTCTTCCAAGAAACAGCTCCTCCAACAAGTAAGTAGATATAAGTTGAAGTGGATCTATGACTGTCATGACATCCTACAAAATCAAAGTTGGAATACCCAATGATATCTAATTGATCTGATCTCCTGTATGTGAGCATGTAGTTTTTTGTTCTCTAAAGATATCATATGACTCTTTTGGCTACTTTACAATAATCCATTCCTGAATTATTCAAATATCTATCTAACATCCTAACAATGTATGTAATATCTAGATGTGTACAAACTTGAGCTCATATTAGAATTCCTACAATTGAAGCATAAGGAATCTTCTACATTTCTTTAGTTTCAAAATCATTCTTGGGGCATTGATTAAGACTGAACTTGTCTCTCTTAACAACAAAAGTGCCACCTAGTTTACAATCCTGCATGCCAAATCTTTTAAGAACCTTCTTGATATAGCTATTTTGTTACAACCCAAGAGTACCTCGACAGTGATATTGGTGTATCTATATTCCTAACATAAAATAGGCATTACCTAGATCTTTCATCTTGAATTTATTTGATAGAAATATCTTAATTTCATGTAATAAGCCTATATCGTTACTAGCAAATAGTATGTTAACGACATATAAAACCAAAAAAATGTGCATACTCCCACTGAGAAATGATGTCTTAACATCCATCTGATGTAGCTCAAGATCAAAATGTGCCAAAAGTGCCATTATAATCCTAAAAAAGTCTTTCAAAGATACTGGAGAAAAAGTGTCTTTATAATCAATACTTCTTTCTAAGTAAAATGCTTGATGACAAGATGAGCCTTATATATTTCCACATCACCTTTTGAATTCCTCTTGGTCTTAAATATCCATTTGCAACCAATGGGTTTCACACTTTCCAGTAATGGGACAAGATCCTAAATGTCATTATCTCTCATAGACCTGATTTCCTCATTCATGGCATCAATCCATTTTTAAGAATTAGAACTTTCAATAGCCTGACAAAAGTTAATTGGATCATCTTCCACCATTCTAATGTCTACCTCGTGTTCTTGCAGAAAGATGATGTAATCATCTGAAATTGCATTTCTCCTTTCTGTAGTGGATTTCCTTAATGACATTTGTTTTTGAGATTGTTGAGTTTGTTCCTCAGGAATAACCCATTGATCTTGATCAGGGAGATTTTCAATATTGTCTTGTGGTTCTGGGGTTATTTCTTGAATAATGTTAGGAATAGAAACCTGATCATGGTTTATAACAACCATAGGAAGAGAAATGAATTTCTCTTCAAAGATAATGTTTCTAACATTATCTCTCCTTCAAACTTAATATCCTTAAAGAATCAGGCATTTCCCATCTCAAAGAAGGACCTAGTTATGGGATCATAAAACTTGTACCCTCGAGATCATTTAGAGTAACCAACAAAATAATTGCTAACCATTTTTTAGTCCAGTTTCTTTTCATTTGTCCTATAAGGCCTTGCCTCAGCTGGACAACCCCAAATATGCAAAAGCTTTATACTAGGCTTCTTGCCTATCTATAATTCATAAAAGTTTTTGGTCACTACTTTAGTTGGAACTTTGTTAATGATGTAAGCTACCATCTTTAACACCTCACCCTAGAGCGAATTTGGTAAGGTGGTATGACTAATCATACTCCTTACTGTGTCCTTTAATGTCTTGTTTCGTCTTTTAGCAACACCATTCATGTTAGGGCTCCTTAATATGGTGTATTATAGGACAATACTACACTCCTCTAGGAATTTGGCAAATGGTCCTAAGTGTTGTTCACCTGATCTGTCACATCTATTATAGTATTCAACACCACAATCTAACCTAGCATCTTTAATCATTTTGTTAAGTTGATTCTCAACTTCACCTTGGATAGCCTTGAACATGTCCAGTGCTTAAAACTTCTCATGAATGAGATAAAGGTATTCGTAATGTGAGAAATTGTCTATGAATATAATAAAATATTGTTGATCATTTTAAGAAGTCGTAGGAAATGGCCTGCAAATGTCTGTATGTATTAGTTTTAAGATGTTTAAATATCTTTTAACACATAATCTCCTTATGTTTGTCTATTTCCCCTTAATGCACTCAACATAGACTTCAAAGTCTAACAAATCAAGAGGATCGAGAATTTCATCTAACACAAGTCTTTCAATTCTTTGTTTAGAGATATGCCCTAAATGCTTGTGCTAGAATGATGCAAAATTCTCATTATTTAAGTTTCTTTTAGTACCATGTGAATTAACATGTAAGGTTTCATTAAATAAGGCAATTGTATCAAGTAAGTAAAGGTTATCATATCCAGATAAAGAATTGGAACTAAGAAGTTTTGAATTATGAAAAAAACTAAACTAATTATTTTTAATAGAATAAGAGTAACCAAATTTGTTCAATACAGAAACCAAAATCTGCCTAAATGACAATACAACATAAGTCTCATTCAAATCCAAATAAAATTCAATCTTTAATAATAACCTAACAATCCCTATTACCTCAACTTTGATCTACTTGCCATCGCCCACACAGATGTATCTTTTATTATCACTTGGCTTTCAGTAGATCAGGCAACCTTGCATAGACACACTTATGTGAGTAATAGCACCAAAATCTATCCACCAAGTATGTCCAAGCATCAAAGTTAAATTAACCTTAGACCAAAATAAATTAAGAAGCATACCTTTCTTTACACTCTAAACATAATATTTGGTACATTATTTCTTCTTATGAGAACTACTTCTATATAAGTAGCAAGCAAATCCCTTAGTTTGCTTTTTCTATTCCTTATGTTGCTTTTTCTATGGTGGAGTAACTGTAACTTCTTCTTCCTTCTTCTTTTTTTCTTGTTATTATCCCTAGAGATTGAAGCCAAATAAGCACTCTCAGTCTTCTCTTGCTTCAATTTCTCTTCTTCTTGTACACAAAGTGAAATGAGCTCATTAAGAGTCTATTTCTCCTTTTGGTAGTTATAGCTGACTTTAAATTGACTAAATTGTGTAAAAAGAAAGATCAAAACTAAATGCACAAACAATAACCTTCCTTTTGGTTGGTCATTATCTACATAAAGCCCAAGCACACAACCATCTTAATATTTCAAATTAATCAATCTACAGAAGAAAGGTTACTTTAGTAACATGTTGCTTTAATCAATTAATTTAAAATATTAGACATGTAAAGAAGAAAGAATAAAAGGTGCCAAAATTTAAATATGAATCCATATATATGTATGTGTGTGTATATAAACAAAAAAATTATTAAGTTTTAAACTTCAATAAAATAGTATACTCATATAGACATTCAAAATATATTGATATCTGCACGTGAAAAGAAACTATAGGACAAGGATATATAGATAAATAGATTTTGATGTTATACGATTCAACTAAATCTATAATGTATGCTTTTTGAATCAAGTTCTGAATCGAAGCCATAAAATACATAATCGTTATATATTAAAGAAATCTATCCATGTCTAGGCAACAATCATATCACAAGTTAAATCAATAAACTTGCTTATTAATAATTCAACATGACGATTGCTCTGATACCATGTAATGCCTCAATAAATAAAAATAAGAAAATATAAATAAAATATATTTTTCCTATGGACTAAAGTGAAGATTCATAATTTTGTTGGGGCTAAAATGAAATTATTCCTTTTTACAGGAGTATCTCATTGAAGTTTTCATGGGTCAATGGGGTCAAAATGTAAATTTCTTCATTTTATTTTATGTTATAAAAATCTCCTTAGCTGGCTTCTCCCTTATGCGAGATATTTCCCTTCTTCTCAAAATTTCCTTTGCGTATCGGCATTCTTCTTCTTCTTCTTTTGTCAATGTTCCTTCTTCGTTAGCGAGCTTTGACAAGGACTGAGCTCCGTTCAGCTTCCTTTAGCAACTCTTTTAGTGCTGGCTCAGCTTAGCACTTCTACTTCTTTCATTCTAGCACTAACTCAGCGAAGCTATCTTCCTCCCTGGCGTGCTTTCCAGCGAGTTGCTTCTCTTCGATCTAGCACTTCTTAAGTTCTTCCAAGCTATTCCTTCTTCTTTGGCATCTCCTTTTTGCTATCGATTAGTAGCTTTTTCTTCCATGTTGCAACAATTCGACCAGTAGCTTTTGCTGGCTCACTGGTGATGATCCGACCGGCGGTAAGCTCTCCACCTACACTTTGAACAATGGTGAGCAATCCTAGAACAAAAGATTTATTTTATAGTATACTTACATCAAATTTTCAAGATGGGTTAGTTGAAATCCTTATTGTGCAAAACTAATGGAAGCTAAAATTTCCTGTTATTTTTGCATTGACTTGCTTCAGAGACGCTTCTACTGAAGGTTAAGCATACCAACACCAACCAAATTAGAGTTCCAACTGATTTTTCTAAGGAGGTGATTTTAAATAATTGATTTGAAAGCTTTGGTGATATTGAAGTTTAATATCAATGTTAAATGGTGTGCTTAATTAAAGAATTTTAGATCTAAGCTCAAACACTGATTTTAGCAACAATTGTATCCCACTAGGTTGAATAATGCAACTCTTCAAGTTAGTTGACTTAGCTTCTAAGGACTATTTGAGGTGAGTAGATAATCCTACTCTTTTAAAAAATTCCATTTTACAATATAAAATAATCTTATGATATGTATGGTTATGATTTTCAAAATAATGGGATTTCCTTTTATGTTGCAAGATTTTAAAAAATTATTTGTATGTTGCATATGTATGTGAACATGGTTTGCGATGATAAAATCACACATTTTCATTTTAATTAATGTTATTGAAATTGATGACTCTATTTTTCTCCATGATAAATGTTGCTTACCTGTATAAAGATCTTTATGTTGTATGATACATTTTAACTATAATTAAGATACTGGATTCATTGAAAATTGGGTAGTAACTTGTAATACCTAAAAAAAAATGGTGGCTGAGGGACTAGAGTGAAAATTTCAATTTTTTGTTAGGGTTGAATTGTAATTTCTCGTTTTTCTAAAGGACCTAGTTGAAGTCGATGGAAAGTTTTAGTGCCAAACTGTAATTTTCTCCATTTGGTTTTATGTATAAAAATTTCCTCAGACCAACTTTTTCTTCCTCATGCTCGGTCTCTCTTTCCCGAAGATTCTCTCTGTTTCTCCATCTGGCGTCTTCATCCATCCATTGGCAACAGCACTCCGGTGCCTCCGTTCGATAGTTTCAGCGAGCTCCAGCCATTACACAATAGTCTCTCTCTCCATCTCCGGTGCCTTCCTCCCCAGTAAGTTTGGCTCCTGCATTCTTCGTTCTCCCTTGCTATTGTTTGGCATCCTGTGAGCTCCAATGAGCTCCAGCTATTGCTTATCATCGTCTCCCTTCTTCGACAATTCTCTTTCTCCTTGGACTAGCTCACGGCCAGCCATGGCTTTCTTCCTCCTCTTCAGGTGAGCTTCGACCAGCAACTAGTTTCCAGGAATTTATTCTATAGCAATCCTACAGCTAGTTTCCAAGAATTTCCCTTGAAACCCTTACTGTGCTAGCTGTGAGAAATTTGAAAAATTCTTGTTATTTTATATTGTCTTGCTTCAGAGAAACTTCTATTAAAAAACCAAGTACATCAATGGCAAATTATGGATGCTTTAGCTGACTTAGTTTTCTAAGGATTTTCTAAAGTGAGTGGATAATCCTTCTTACTTAGTAAGTCCCATTTTCAAATTAATTTTGTTATATGGAATGATTTTGGTTTGCTGAATGATTTGATTTGGATGCTAGCTTTCTTGAAAACTCTAAGGTATGTTGTATTATATATATATATACATACATACATAGATATTTACTTGATATGATGAAATTATACTCTATTTGTTTTCAGCATATTATTATTTCAAATGGTAAATAAATTGAGGTCTTGGATCCATTGAAAATCCCTTAGTAATCTAATGGTGATTGTGAGAAAAAATGGTGGGCTGTTGAATATGTAAATATTCAGCATATGCCTTGGTATAGGGAAAGAATAAGCGTCGACTATGAAATATATAAATATTCGGCATGCGAATTTGTCTGGGATAGTTATGCTATTGTGATTACCATTAGGAATTTTCGTTAGATTCCAGTTGAGTGTATGGTTAACTACATATCAAATTTCTTTTGTTTTTGTCATATATAAATATATATATATACATATATTTTCTTTTTATGAGATTATTATCACGCCCCAATCCAGGGAATGTGACCGGCATAGAAGGTCACTATTAGGAATCCCCTTCCATCAGGAAACCCTCTACGAGCCTTACAATGCAATTAACAAACTAATGACTCACTATTTCATCAATCTATGATGAAATATTTAAATATTAAATTCTAACAAAAATTTGACAAAGTTTTCTCTATTTTTCAGACTCCTGGCCATAAGGCCTATACAACAATACAAGGGCTACACGCCCATCATGACCTGTATAACAACATAATAATATACAGTGGCCCAGACTATACAGTTACATCCTACCAGGCAGCTAAAAATCAAACACAATACATACATATACAATCCTATCAACTGCCATGGATTACCACCATTCATATACTTTTGATCTCCGTAGGAACGATCCACTCAATCCAAGAGCAGATCTGAAACCAAGAGGATGTGGAGCAACCGAAGAAATATCTTCTAACTCTGAAAAACATGGAAATGAAGGAGTAAGTTTTAGTAAAGCTCAGTGAGCAAACAATCCCATGATCACTCAAAATCTCATTTGTAAGCCATGCTTGAAAGTATATATATAAATATAAATATAACCGTGTAAGTATGCTTACCCGTTTTGCAACCATAATCTCAATACACATTTAAAAATCATAATTCAACAAGAAAATTAAGTAATTGAAA
>JANHAO010026348.1:0-11112 GCA_026873985.1 Saraca asoca | reverse complement strand
TTTCTTTTTTATACATGCTTCAAATTAGATTTAAAAAAATATGTGACAAATACAAATTAAATAAATGACTATGATTAGCAACAATACAAAAGTGTTACCTATATCTTGAAAACCGTTGCCTATGATTAATTGGCAATTATTTTTACATGTTGCCTTTAATATAATTGGCAACACTTGTTAATTGTTGCCTATAATATATAAGCAATGGTTGAAAATCATTGCCTATGATCATTTGGCAACGGTTTTTACATGTAACCGTTGCTTATAACATATAAGCAACGGTTGAAAACCATTGCCTATGATCAATTGGCAATGGTTCTTACATGTTGCCTCTATTATAATTGGCAATGGTCAGAAAGCGTTGCCTAATAAAATAAGAAAAACCATTGTCTATAACTGAACAATAGGCAACGGTTTTTTCAGTTGTTGTCAAAAACTCTAGAAAAATCGTTGCCTAAAAGAATAGGTAACGCTTGATAAGAGCATGGCAAAAAACCATTGCCTATTCTTTTAGGCAATAGTTTTCACATTTTAGGCAACAATTTTTTGCCATTGCCAAAGGCCAAAAATGTTGTAGTGTTTTTATTTTTTTTAGAAATTTAATTCTTAGAGAAATTGGGTTAATTCATGGTGTTGACTAGTTATTTGTTTCCTATTAAAGATATAATAGAAAAAAAAATGGGTTTTGGGGTTTTGGATTGATGCTTGTGCTTCTAAAAGCTTGTTCATTTTGGGATAAAGTATGATTCTGGGAAATATGCTATTTTGCTGAAATTTTCTACTTTTATGTCTATGTATTAGATTTTAATTAGCAAGTGCTTTGTATCTCTTTATAGCTTTAGGTTTTGGGGTTAAGAAAACATACAAGGACTGGTTACGTGCAAATCAAAATCAGTAAAGGTCTGAGGTTAGATTTTGACGTTGAATTAGTTTCAGCCAAAAGTTTTGATTGTTCCTGTGCTGTGATCAGTCTTGGTAAGTTTGAGGCTACTGCTTATGGCCTTATCTCGGGCCAAAGCAGGCGGGTAGTTTTAGAAATAGAACTAGAACCAATGAAACAACTGAATTTAAATGTTCTGTGATTACTATGATTAATTTTAGATGTTGATTTCAATCAGATGTAATTAACTTTAGTCATTGATAACTACTATTATGTTGGATTTCATGGTGCTGCATGTATACTTATGTTGTATGTGCCTTTAGTCTTTCTACTGTGTGTATGCTAGGTCTGTGAACTATACTAGCTAGTTGGTAACTCCATTGAGTCTTCCCCGTTGCTCACATGCAATGACCAGAATAGCCTAAATCACTCTTTAGCTATTGATGACATATTGCACTAAGGACCTAAAGGGAACTTGATGAATTTAAGACATAAGTTAGGATGTCGTTCATCTAGGGGAGAGGAAGTTGAAAATATCTAGAAATACGAAATTTAGACTAAATGATTAATCGATTACCTTCGCTGTGGACTGCAATGTTTGAATCATGGTGCAGTTTTGAGGAGTTGGAGTGATAAATTCTCTAGTGACCGAACCAATGCTGGGTGGGCTCACATAACCAAGGGATATTTTCTGTAATAAGGGTATTAATTGATATCGTTGCTACATCAGTTAGTGATAAGTTTCTTAGGTGTTGTATTGACAGTTTAATTGGATGTGGATTCAGAAAGGTCTCAAGCAGCTATTACATTTTGTTATGGCTACAAGTCTTGGTGTTACTTTGTTTTTTTATAAACTGCTTTCATTTGACTATCAAGTTTATTATTGCCAACAGTCAAGTATATTGGCGTATGATTGGTATATATCAATTAATTTTAGATGGGTGTTTACAAGGTAGCTTGGCAATTGTAACAAGGTGTGGTATTGGAGTCCTTTATGATTAGGAGTGGTAACCAGTAAATGTGTGTTTAAAATCAAACCTTTTAAACAAATGTAAGTGAATTGCTAGTTCATAATTATACATACTTTAATTCAATATGAATCTATTGGACAAGGAAAAATGAAGGATCTATACTTATGATTATATATTGAGTTTTGTGTGGAATTTTATGGTAAGTTTATTAGTAATTAAGGTTAGTTAGTATTGGATGAAGATTGGATCAAGATTAAATCTAGTATGTTGAAACACACACCCTTGAGAAGTAGTTCAAATGTGTAGTCACATATAATAGTGTGTCAAGCACCTTTCTACTGTTAATTCACTTTCTTCTTGCTATAATTTGCACAATATTCTTGTATTATTTGTGTTCCATGCTATAAAGCTGAGAAATTTTTACTTTCAGGTTTACAACAATACAAGTATAGCCAATAAAAAGAATATATGAAGAGATAGCAGTCAAACAGGCTTTTTTAGTCAAACCGACAGAGTCTCAAATCGATAATAAATTGTAAGCTCAACTAAGAAGGACTGAAAGGTAAGCAAGCAGTTGGTGCCAGTTTAATGGCAATAAGACAGATTTTGAAGCTGATAATGAAGAAAGAGTAGCAGGGGTCCTCCTTTCTATAAAAAGACAGAGAGCCAAAAACTGCTAAGATGCGCCATAATTGAGTTCATAGAGGCCTAAAATGTATAACTCATTATTCTCACTCATTTATTGATCTGGAGCATTGTGTTGTTTTTTTATTGTGAACTTGTGCTTTTGTTATAAGAATAGTAATTATTAGTAGGATGGATGATTGAATATCTTAAAGGCTATACAAGAGAGTGTGGTCATGATCTCTCTTAAATGAAAATGGGTTTTGGTTGTACTCACTTTTAAACTAATGTTCTTAATGTTGACAATATGTACTTATTAAATTAATATACTATGGGGCTGAATGAGTTTGTTTATTAAGTTAGCTGGTTTTAGGCGTTTAGCCACTGGCCACCATACATGAGCATGTGAATCCTTAGATATTGGTAGATAAGTATGGCCAGTGGAATAGAAATGGTTCTATGCATGACATTGATATTAATAATGAATTGTTAACCTGTTTGCAAGGCCTCCTACATATTGGAAATTATTTTGTTGTTATAAAGGGGTTTTGCCATTTCTCTTACCATTTTAACGAGCTTTGAGATTTTATCTTTTTATTTATTTTTAAATTAGGTGGACGTATTTGACACGTTAATATTTGTTTTAAAATTATGCTAGATCTTACTTTAGCATTCTAACTCACATTTTGTCATCAAGAAACTTTTTATCCAAATTTGACTTTATCCTAATATTTCTATTGTCGTTTTAAACTTCCAATTGTTCAAATAAAAATTATGATGTGTTGTTTAAGATTTATTATGTGCCTTTGTCAGTTGTGTTTTGTTGATATTTGTTCATAATGTGTAATGGTTCCTATATCCATGTGTGTCTTATGTGATGCCTTCTTGTGGCGAGTGCTGCTTTGTTTTGCCCTTTACCCTTTGCCCTATTCTACCATTTTTTGCATTATATTCAGTCCCTTGTCAACAATATAAGAAGAATCTTTGCCTAAGTTCTAATATTTGTAGTGTGGAAATTGATGTGTTCTTTCTTTTCCTTTTTATCTGTACCTCATTGTGCGTCTGGGTTTTTGTGTATAAAAATGTTTTCATATCTTCATTGGTTTGCGGTCAAAACACTGAAATGTTAGATCAATATAAACGATTTACAAAGCAATAATTGAAATTTGTTTTTTATTTTTACTTTGTCTTTTGGGTCCTTAACGATGCATGGATTTCTTTTTGGAAATTAAAGCTGTATAGGTTAAAAATAAAAACTTATATCTTTTCCATTGTCAAGATATTCATAGAATTTGATGACGAACTCTTTTTAAGGAGGGGGAATTTGTAACATTTAATATTAATTATTGAACAATTCCCAAGAAATTATATCTTAAAAAAATTATATTGCTCTTAAAAAAAAGGTTAATCATTCTTGTTTAAATGATTGGATAAGTTAATTAATTTAATTATTTAATAACTATTTGTTAACGGTGAAATTTGGTTCGTACAGAGAGCCTAAATTTCAACCAACGATGGGGGGATTCTTACAGGATCTCTAACCTTTTTTTGGTTCAAATAAAATAAATCAGTAAAATACATAGAGAAAAAGAGAAGAGCAGAGAAGGAGACACAGGGTTTAATGTGATTTGGCCAAATCCGAGTATCACTAGACCCTATGTCCATGGTAGCGTGTTATTATAATGGTGTTTTTACAAAGTTACAATATTCGGTCTCTGTCTTAGTAGAGTTTCCGCATGTATCCAGGTCCCTCCCCTGCAGAAGGCTCCTTCCTCATATTTATAGAGGAGAGGAGGTTATAATGGTAATTTCATGTGCAATAAATATGTTACATCAACATTTAATGTACAAGACAGAAAATACATACTAAATCTTTTCTTTTGGCTACTGTAGATTATTTTCTATAGGCAGGACCCATTCGACCGTTGGGGCAGACTAAGTCTTCTATCTAGTAAGTATGGGTCGCTTGTCGCACTCTGTTGGCCGAATCACACAATTTGGGGTTACGCACATCGTTCCGGATGGGCATGTCAAACTTGCTCAGGCAGGGTGTGAGTGTGAGCTGGAGATGTCATCGTGCGGTGTAGGCTGAAGAATATAGCGATTCAGGGACTGTTTGAGCTAGTCCTTTGTCTCTCTTAGACTTCTCACAAGTGCATCCGTTACAAACCGATTTTCATATATAACATAAGCCCCCCAACTCTCAGCTCACTCTACAGGTTGGGAGTTGAAACTCTTCGATTTCTTATCAGTCAGCCTTTTTCTGAGACTATCATTTCATCTGCTCTAAGCCATGTTTCCTATGGCACGTGTCTAGTGGTTATCGCTGAGTCAAACTTAGCCTTTCCCGAGTCTATTAATGGAGATGGTAGAGGGAATGAATCTGGATTCTTCGATGGAGTTGGCCCTGGCTTTATATAAGGAAGAGGCAACCCCTCTTGTCATTACACTGAACAAACCATGGAGTTTCCTGATAAACCACCACCGTTTTTGACATTCTAGCTTTCCAAAGAGGCGTGTATGGTCTGCTGCATAAAGGGTCTGGAAGACTTGGCTTCTCCGCTAACATGGAGAGATCTCATATAGATCTCAAACTACGTCCTCTTGACCTCACAGTGAGGTAATTGTTCGGCCAGCCAAGCTCCTGATGCTTTTGGATGTGCTTTCTTCATGAATCAGAAGGGGAGTTAGAGGCTGGAGAAAATAAAGAGCTGCGGTGCCACCGCTGATTGTGCATTGAAAGGTAAATTTGAAAACCTTGGTGGCACATGAGCTCCAGTCAGCCAGAGTATGGCCCTCTATGGCTGGTTCCTTTTCTTAGTCATAGGTTTTCCCTTTTGTATTTTGATTAGCCTACACTCAGGGCTTTCTAATGTATATCTGCCTTGTTGAGGTCTTTTAATGAATAAAGCTTCAGCTTCTTTCTGTAATTTTTGTTTATTATCTTGTTTCTCATATGAACATTTTGGTTTGAACAATCTGTGTGACCTGCACATAATCAAAAGATAGCATGAGTTGTGGATCAGAGCGATCTCATGCTCGGGCTGATCCTGTGGCCAAATAGATAAGTTAATAGGAGAATCATAAATAATAAGATAAGTTTGCATGAAAGCTATGAATAGTTTGTCACATGTGAGCTACGAAGTGAAATGATTCCATTGCCTTAGGCAAGTAATCAATCCGTCAATTCCTTATGCTTTAGCGATCATGAAGTCACGCTAATGTTGTGTGTTTAAGGGCGCCTCCACACCTCAATGAGCACACAGTTGTACTGGTATAAGTGAGTGTTTTTTAGTACCTCTGCACCTCAGCAAGCATGCAGCTGCACTGGCATAGGTGAGTGTTTTTAAGTGCCTCCTCACCTCAGTGAGCATGCAGCTATGTTGGCATAGGCGACTGATTTTTAGTGCCTCTGCACCTCAGTGAGCATGCAGCTACACTGACATAAGTGAGTGTTTTTTAGTGCCTCCACACCTCAGTGAGCACACAGCTGCACTGACATAAGCGAGTATTTTTTTGGTGTCTCTGCACCTCAGCAAGCACGCAGCTGTGCTGGCATAGGTGAATGTTTTTTAGTGCCTCCACACCTCAACGAGCATACAGCTGTGCTAGCATAGGCGTTCATCAATTCATCTCTGAAAGGAGCTTCAGGGGCCTCAATCGGACCAAAGATAGCGGTTGGCATTAAGTTTCTCATTAGAATTGGTGGAAGTTGGCTGCAAGAAAGCTACGAAAATCACTGATCCTAAAAAAAAAAAGACAGAGTGAAGAGATAAGAACAACAACATCGAGCCAAATGGCATATAGCTTTCATCAAAGCAAAGAAAGGACACTTTCATTCATTCTGAAATTCCAGAATACATTGTCAATGTATAACTCGGATTGAGTCCCTTAGCTCCCGATCGACACTAGGTTGGGGAGGCTAGTGCTGCTGTCCCACGGGTTGTACCACATACTCCCTTAAGCGGCCTCTCCTGATCAAGTCTTCAATTGCGTCTCTGAGATCCAGACAATTGAAGGTCCCATGTCTGGCCTCATTGTGGTAGGCACAGAACTCATCCCTGTTCCTTTGCCTAAATGGAGTTTTCAAGGGTTTAGGCCCTCTGAAATTTTTCGTATCCCTTTCCGCCAAGAAAATTTTATCTTAGGAATCTGATAGGATGTTGTAGGTGCTGTGGGAACTTGAGAATAGGGGTCGTTCATTCCTACCTTTCTTAGTAGGCTGATGATAGGGGTTGTCGTTCCTATTTCCATGATGACCCCTCTTTTTGTTTTGAGTCGAGCTATTCGACTCAGACTTCTGTGGGCTAAAAGTTTCATCCCATCTAATTTGCAACTCACCTAGGTTGCCAATCAGAGACTTGTATAGACTTTTGAAGAGTTTTTCGTCTCTGCGGAGTCCCACTGAGATGGTAGTCAGGATTGTATCATCTGAGGACTTCTCGACATTGTTGACCTCACGCCTGAAGCGAGTAATGTAGTCTTTCAGCATCTCATGCTTGCCCTGGAAGATTGTAGCAAGATGGCATGGTGGCGCAAGCTGCTTTCGCAATGCCTTATACTGGTTAGCAAGTTTTTCTTAGCACTCATCCTAACTGTTGATGCTGCGAGCTGGGAGGCTTCTGAACCACATTCGAGGGGCTTTGCCCAAAGTTATGGGGAATACGTGACATCTGATCATGGGGTTGCAGGTCTATAGGTCAATCCGGATATTGAATAGGTCCAGATGGTTATACAGATTGCTATCTCTATCATACAGAGGGATGGCTAGGACTTTGAGCTTGCACAGGAGGGGTTCCTCCATGATCTCCCTAGAAAAGGGAGTGCGCTCTTCAAAGTAGCTCCGATCATTTCCATCCTGAGGGCACTCCTCCAAATGTTGGACCCTTTGAAGGAGATCTTCAACCAAAACATCTAAGCCCCCTCATTCTTGGCTAAAGACTTGACAGCTTGGTTCAGTGTTTTGGCCATGTAGATGGTGATGCAAAGTCTGCTCCTGATTAGCTTCACCGGAATGCTCAACCTTAGGTATGATAGTCTCAGCCCACCCTTGCACATTCTGAGCTTGTGCTTGCACTAATATCGTGACTATTTTAGCCAGCTCTCCCATCATGTGTTCAAGTTTCTCCTGACATTGAAGCTAGGTTTGTAGTCCATCGGTGCCGTTAGTGGTGGGACCTATTGTACTGAGCTGGCTAGGGAGACACCAGTAGTTGCTTTGATAACAAGAGCAGTAGAAGAGTCTATTATTGAGATGTCACCATCCGGAGGATGGAGCTGTGCATTTGAAGCTCTGGTGGCTCTTCCCTTGGCTATTGCAGCAGGAAACGAACCAGAATAGATGAGATCCCCATAGACGACGCCAAAAATGTTGATAGTGAAATTTGGTTCATACGGAAAGCCTAAATTTTAGCCAATGGTGGGGAATTCTTATAGGATCTCTGACCTTTTTTCGGTTCAAATAAGATAAATTAGTAAAATACACAGAGAAGAAGAGAAGAGTGGAGAAGGAGACACAGTGTTTAATGTGGTATGGCCAAATCCGAGGTATTACCGAACCCTACGTCCATGGTAGCATGTTATTGTGGTGGTATTTTTACAAAGTTACAATATTCGGTCTTTATTTTAGCAAAGTTTTCGCATGCATCTTGGTCCCTCCCCTACAAAAGGCTCCTTCCTCATATTTATAGAGGAGATGAGGTTATAATGATAATTTCATGTACAGTAAATATATTACATCAACATTAAATGTACAAGATAGAAAATACAGACTAAATCTATTCTTTTTACTACTGTAGATTATTTTCTACAGGCGAGCCCTATTCGACCATTGGGGTAGACTAAGTCTTCTGTTTAGCAAGTACGGGTCACTTATCACACTCTATTGGTCGGATTGCACAATTCGAGGTTACGCACATCGTTCCGGATAGGCATGTCAAACTCACTCGAGTAGGGTACGAGTGTGAGTTGGAGACGTTGTCTTGCGGCACAGGATGAAGAATATAGAGATTCGGGGACTATTCAAGCCAGTCCTTTGTCGCTCTTAGACTTCGCGCAAGTCCATCCAGTACAAACTGATTTTCATAGATAACACTATTTAAGTTGCTTGCAGAGAAAACTTTACTATGTTGTTGACTTTATGATCAAATTTAGAGTAAAAGCATTTTTAACGTACACAAAGTTTTATTAAATCAGATTTTTAAAATTCATGATAGTATATTTAAAATACTATTTTAAATTACTTTGATTATTACATGACAAAATTTATGTTTTCAGTTTGAATAAATGTTGTTGCAACCTTTTTATTATGAGAGTATATTTAAAACTATATTATACTTATGTTAGTTATTTATTGTATTCTAATTAAACCTCAGTTTTAATAATCTATGTTATAAAACCTGTGTCTAAATGCAGTAAATGATTTATGTATTCCAAATGTGTTTTAATTAATTTTATATGGATCAAAATAGTCATTTTTGTGTTAAATGTTTTTGCACCTTAAAATTTTTTTCTCTTCCTTTTCTATTTCCTTCCTTAAATTTCTTTTTATTTATTTATTTTTAAAAAATTATTCTCTACCCTTCTCTGCGTAAACAAAGAACAAACAGAGACAACTCGTCAAAACCCTAAGTTTCATCTTCATAAACTCTGCAACACTACTTGTCCACCACCACCGTTAGCCTTTGTAATCCCTAGCCCAATCACGCCTGCCAGCTATCATCGACCACTTACTCTTGCCACAAGCTAGTGGATGTTGAGCAATAACATCGCCCTTTCCGATCAATGGGCAACGAGTTGCTCAGCTTTGCCCTATTTCAGCCATTAGAGCTTGTTGTTACTGCTCGACTAACTCTGACATTGAAGTGGGATTGAAGATAGTCACAAATCTAGCCTAGTGGTCACCATTCACAGATGAATAATCAATGGTAATAGGTCTCCAATTTCTACAACTGGGTTGGCTAGTTAGATGTTAGAGAACCAGAAAAAATTTGACTGTTTCAGCCATCAATCCCCATCTCGATCTCAGTTGGTTGTCAGCGAAATCAGAGCCATTGTCACTCAATGTTGAGTGGCATCAAGTTCGCCAACTAGATGAATGAGTTAGGTAGCTGTCAATCAGTGATCGTTATTGTTCCCTCCGATCTTTTCTGTCAATCCTGAGGTATCCTTGGCACCAATCAATTTTCTTGAATTTTTTTTAGGAGTAACAGACCAACTCTTGTATGCTCTGATATGGCTTGGCCGTTTTACTTTAGGTAGCATGTTTAAAACAAATATGTATAGTAGTAGTTTTGCATGTTTAAGTTAGGCAAGTTTAAGGCCATCTAGTGCTTTGGGTTGACTAGGACTAGATAATTTGATTTCTTGTTAAGACAACGTGTTAGCAATTAGAAGAATAAAAGAGGAAACTTACATGTCTAATTGATGGTCTTTCATAACATGGGGCTTATGGATATCTCTTGTATTAAACACTTAGTGAAATTATAAGTAAATTACTGGAATATGTAAGGCTGGTCAATAAATTATAAATTAAATACAAACCACTAGATAACTAGTTTTTATGATTGAACATATCTGTGAGTAACTCTGCAAAGCTATAACTTGTTTTACTTCAATACTATTTATTCTAATTTTTCACTTTATTTTATTTATAAATAAAATCAAATAAAAAAACTAAAATAATCATTCTTTGTTTTCATGGATCATGTGATTAGAAATAACAAAGTATGTGCTTTGTTAAATGGAATTCGAATCAATAGGGATTTGCGAAGATTTGAAACACTATCTTGGGGCTTAAAGGAAGCTTGAGGATCTTAAGGGCAATGTCAAGTTGAAACATCCTTAAAACTAAGCTTACAAGGCTTAGGAACAGTGAATGGATAATTTTGCCTTTCTTTTTACATATGCTACACAATAAATTATTTTAGCTATAGTTTTGGAACCTATACTTAATACTATCCTACAAATTTAAATTACTTGAGATTTTCTTTAGACATGTATATTCAAAGGTAAAATAATATTTTTGCATCAAAGGATATGTTTTTTATATCCATGTTGGATGTGGACACTTGTTTAGGATTCAATATTTGAAACTTATGTCATGTTCATGAAATTGGTTTACCAAATGTTTATATATGAATTAGTAGTGATATTTTTTTTTATTGTTATTGAAAGAATATTGTTTATGAGGAAAGTATAACCTTGAATTTTCATAATAAGTTGAAAAAATTGGATCCTTGGAGAATTTCTTTAGAAAACTCCAAGTGCACTTGTAAATAGAATTAAACTGAGAAATGAAACTAGTGGAGGAATAAGGGGAGAATATCTGTCGGAAGGATAAGGTGAATGATGGTGATTGAATATTGTTAGGCAAGGTTGTTTATAGGAACTTCTCTTTGGATCCTATGTTACATGGAATTTATATTGAATATTTTAGGTTACATGAAAGTTTTAAATATCTAATCATTTTTATTTGCTATGACTTGTTTAGAATTTCTAATCTTAATTTCAAGTATTTAATTTCTTATGCTACATGAATATTGTTAAAACCCTTTGTCATTTCCTCTTATTTGCTATGAGTTATTTGAAAGTGCAAGGTATGGATTAGGTATGGTTTGCATAAAAGTTGTTACATAA
>JANHAO010026347.1:0-11138 GCA_026873985.1 Saraca asoca | reverse complement strand
GAAATAGTCAAAAAATATATTAAAATTGATTTTAAAAAAATTATATATATAATTTTATTATAAGGATAATTTTATCATTTTTATATAATTTATATCATATCCTACTATTATCTGATCCATCTCAAACATAGGATAGTATAGTATAATCCTATCTTATAAGTTATCTAGTGCGCATTAAACACTGGATAACATATGAGTTTATTATGCTTATATCCAATTCTATTCTTATCCTATCCGTCCTTATCCTATCCTGACCACCAAACGAGCCCTAATTGTGTTATTCATCATTGGACGGTGGCTAGCTTGATCCAAGGTATTTTTGTCATTACTTCTAGTTTGGAACGCTGCAAGCTGGGGCTTGTTTTAAAGGTGACCTTCCAAGTCAATGGATGTGTTCCCATCCATCTTATTTGTCTCTCTTGTTACGGAGGGACCAAGTTCTGGGCTGTATTTGATGGTTTTATGTTTGAGCCTTGTAGTGTTCTTCTGGTGTTACATTTTATGTCTATGTTTGAAAACCTATATACATACATACACACACACACACACACACACACACACACACACACATATATATATATATATATAAGATATGTGGTTGCTATATTAATCTTTCTCAATTCCTTTATAGGATGTAATCTAGGATATCGTAGTAAAATCGTTATGGGATCAATGCGTGATAAACATGTTAGTAAATAGATTAATTAAGTTATGGGCCATATATGTCAATGGATCATAGACTTATTATAATTCTACTTAATGAACATGTTTTTCTATATAAATAGATATATTTGTCTCATTGTTAAGTATGATTTTATAATTTTTTTTCTCTTAAAATGGTATCTATAGCGTTTTAAACCTTAGATATCTTCTCACTTCCAGGCTAACCAAATAAAGCCTATTCTTTCTCTCCCTTTTTCTCCTTCTTTTGCCTTTTAATGTTGTGAGCCATAATAGTTTTTATTTGACGGTAATTTTTGAATTACATGTCTCACGATAAGTATATAGCGTTTGGATACAATGTTTGTGGTAGCTGTTAGTCTCAATTTTAGTGAAAATCAAATCTATCTAAAGGTATATGCAGAGAAAATCAAATTTGTTCAAATGGATTTGGAGTGCATGAGATAAAAACTAAAAAAATTAGTTTGACCATGCTTAGAAGACTTCAACGGCACGTTTTGGCAATTTTGGTAATTTTTTTTTTTTTTTTGGAATTTTGGTTGAAAATTTTGTGATGGCTGACTCCACTTCTAATTTGAGTATTAAAAACAAAAATACAGCCTCCGGGGATGAAGAAAAATAAGAATTTAAAACATTCTTTTTCAAATTGATCCTAACATATGATAAAATTATTGATCGAAAGTTGGATGAAGAAGATAGATAGTATCTTGCTTCAAGGAAAATTGTTGAATGTTTTTTTAAGGGCATTGAAGGAGCATATCACCTCACTTCAGATTCTCCTACAGATGGCACAAAACCTAAATAAACGGTGGAATGCCGATGTTTGTTTGACCTCTTGTGTAATATTTTGGCAAGTAAAGTCGAAGATAATACTATTCATTACAAAATAGTCAGAAACCCATGGGCATTCCTTGAGAAGTCTTATTCAGGAAAAGATAATATGCATTAGATATACAATTTATACGTATCATTGTTTTAAAAATATCTCACAAATTTATTTTAATGTTAATTGTCTCTTTGAACAGTGAAATGCTCTTGTTCCTATCATTATGGGCATTAAGATGACACATACTTAATAGGCACAATTGAGAGCTTTATGTTTTCTAGTAGCTTTACCCCATGAACTTAACATTACAAATCAACAAATCCTAACTAATTATTAACCATTCACACAAGTAAATGCTTTCTATTGTATTATTTAAAATGTCAGAGAAGTGTCTTCTCAATCTACAACTCCTAGTGATTCATCTGCTTTGATTAGATCTAGTACTCGAAGGGGTCACAGTAGTAGTAGAGGAGAAAAAAGAAGGGGGTGTAATTTTAATGATACCTATATCTATCATTATTACAAAGAGCCTGGTTATATGAAGAGAAATTGTTCCAAGTTAAAAAATACACCACTATCTCTATTTACATATACTACAACTAATACTCCTGCACAAAATCTTAAGCCTACTCGAGGCATAATCATATCTAAAAAGGATTATGCTCAATACCTTCAATTCTAGGCCTTTCAATAGTTGTCACCCATTCAGTCCATTGTTACTATGGTGCAGACAGATAATCCTATTGTGCATTTTTCTAGTTCCAATACAAGATAGGTCATTAATTTAGGTACTACTAATCACATAACGGACAATACAGGCATCTTGTCTTCTTTACACAACTTCTCTACCTTTCTTGTTACTTTAGCTAATGGGTCTACTGCTTCTATTGTTGAAAGTGACACAATTAATGTTGCACCTAATATCTCTTTATGCAATGTTTTATGTTTTCCTAAGTTCCCATTCAATTTACTTTCTGTCAGCTAATTAACATGTACCTATAATTTTAGTGTTTTCTTTGTTCTTGGTTATCGTGTTTTTCAGGAACTTTTGATGAAGAAGATTTTTAGTTAGGGATATGAATCTAGTAAGTTATACATATTTGATGAAAAACTTCTTCAACTGATTGCTATTACTGCTACCCTTTCTCCACATTAGTTACATTGTAGTTTGTGTCATCCTTGCTTCGCGTCTTTAAAAAAAATTGTGTCCTAGTTTGAATTTTGTTTCTACTTTAAATTATGAATTATGTCAGTTTGCTAAACAACATCATCAATCTTATATTCCTTGAATCAATAAACAAGTTATATCCCCTTTTAAGTTAATACACTTAGATGTTTGGTGCCATTGTCCAGTCATTTCAAAATTTGATTATTGGTACTTTATTACTTTTGTTGATGATTATTTAAGAGTTACTTGGCTTTATTTGATAAAAAGTCAATCAGAATTATTTCATATTTTTATGTCTTTCATGCTAAAATTAAGAATCAATTCCAAATACTTATACACAATTTGCAAAGTGATAATGCTAAAGAATATTTTTTAACATAATTTTCCTGTTATTTGTCATAACATAGTATAATTCATTGGTCATCCTGTGCAGTTACTCCATAACAAAATGGAATATTTGAAAGAAAAAACTGTCACTTAATGGAGGTTATTTGTGCTCTCTTATTTCAAATGAAAATATCTAAAGTGTTCTAGGCAAATGCGGTTTCTACAACTTGTTTCTTGATCAGTTGCATGCCATTTTCAATTCTTGATAGTCAGGTACCTTATTCTCTTTTATTTTTTCTCAAACATTGTTTCCTCTTACTCCACGTGTTTTTGGTTGTACATGTTTTTTTCAGGATCATCATCCTCAAATTTCTAAGTTAAATCCTCATTCTTTGAAATATCTTTCTTAGGTATTCTCAAACTCAAAAAAGGTATCAATGCTATTCATATGAATTGGGCTGTTATTTTGTATCTTCTGATGTTACTTTCTTTGAATTCACGCCATTTTTTGGATTTTTTTAAAGCCTTCTTGCTCTGCGTCAAACTTTAAATCTATTGATGAACATTTTTTTTATGTATTCCATTTCTTAGGATTCTTAGGTTTCTTTAACTAAAACTTAGATTTCTCTTCTCATTAAGTATGTTTCAAAGTGCAGGTACCGGATGCAACTCATCCTTTTAACATTATTGAGACTTTAGGTGCAACGTCTATTATAGACATCCTATTAGCTTCGTCTCCCCCGCCACCTTCTTTCTCAAAAGATCCACTTCTTATGCCCTTTGATCTTGATTTGCCTATTGCTCAATGAAAAGGTATTTGTAATTATACTTAGAAAGGTACCCATAATCACCCTTATCCGATCTTCACCTTTATGTCTTATTCATTTTTACTTGTTTCTTCACAATCATTTATTGCCTCGTTGGATTCTATTATTGTTCTTGTCAATTTCAGAGGCACTTTCTCATGATAGGTGGCATATTGCTATAGAGGAAGAAATGACGACTCTTACGGTTAATCATACATAGAATATTGTGCCTTTATCACATGGTAAGCAATCTATTAAGTACAAATGGGAGTTTACAATGAAAGTTAATTCAAATGGTTCTGTTGCTCAACTGAAAGCTCACTTAGTAGCAAAAGGGTATACTCTGACTTATAATAAAGATTATTTTGACATTTTTTCTCCTATGGCTAAGATTGCTTCCATTTGTTTATTTTTGTCTCTTGCTGCCTTTCAAAACTTGGTTCTTCATTAACTTAATGTTAAAAATACTTTTCTATATGGTGATTTACTTGATGAGGTGCTTTCGGAGTAACCACTGAGTTTTGTTACTTCAAAGGAGTATGAAAAAGGAAAAGTGTGCTAGTTAAAAAAGTTTTTGTACCAACTGAAATAGTTTCCTCGAGCTTGGTTTGGAAAATTTAATGATGTGATAATTGAATTTGGGATGAAAAAAAGTGATCGTGATCATTCTGTCCTCTACACACAATTAGATTTAGGTTATATTCTCTTAGCTGTGATATTGTGATTACTAGCAGTGATAGCTTAGGCATTTCAAAATTGAAAACTTTTCTTCAAATCAAATTTCAGACTAATGACCTATGAGCATTTTGGTACTTTTTAGATATTGAGACATGTTCACTTGGAACCAAATCATATGATACCCCTATAATTCTAAATGTTAAGCTTGGATTGGAAGATAGAGAATACTAAAAGACCCAGACCGATACAGATGATTAATGGGAAAATTGAATTATTTTACTATCACTAGGGTTGATATTGCTTTCCCAATAAGTGTAGTAAGTCAATTCATGAATTCTCCAAGAACCTCTCATTGGGATGCAATTATACACATACTAAAATATTTCAAAAAGACACTTAAGTGTGGAATCTTGTACAAAAATCAGGGCCACTATAGAGTAAAAGGCTTATCTGATACAGAGTGGGTAAGATGTCTTATGGATTAAAGATTTACTTCAAGGTATTGTGTTTTTATTGGTAGAAATCATGTGTCTTGGAAAAGCAAAAAACAAGTTGTTGTATCTCAATTAAGTGGAGAATTTAAATATCAAGCCATGGCTTATGTTACATCTGAGCTTGTGTGAATTTCTTACCTTCTTCGTCAACTTAGGATTAAGTCCTCTAAAACTATATAGTTATGGAATGATAATCAAATTGCCATTCATACTATTACAAATCCAATATTTTATGAATGAACAAGGTATATAGAGATAGATTGTCATTTTATTAGGCAGAAACTCTAGTAAGGGATTGTTGATATTAAATATATTAAAACTGGGAATTAACTTGTTAGTTTATTTACTAAGGCACTTTTAGAAAAATGAGACAGGTTGATGATATTTACAACAAGTTTGGTATATTTGATATCTATGCTCTAGCTTGAGGGAGAATATTAGTAAATAAATTAGTTAAATTATGGACCTAGATAAGTCAATAAGTCATGGACCTATTGTAATCCTACTTAGTGAATATGTTTTTTAATATAAATAGGTATATCTACCTCTACAGGATTAATTATGACTCTCTTAAAGTAGTCAAATGCCTCATCATCTAATTAGTAACGTGTATGAATGGATTAATGGGATTCCCACTGTCCCTATCTACTATCCAGCGAAACCACAATCAAGGAAACGGGTTTGGTGGAATCAGTAGGGAAAGAAGACCCTTGATGAGCATGGCTTCACAATTTCTTCTCTCTTAACAAAGCATTCATATTCAACCTTCCCTAGTTACCTTGTCTTATAACAAAGATACTCAATTTTGGTCTTAAGAACCCTTTTTAGACTTTGAAACTCTTCTTCTAGAGAGAACCAACTAGGGCAGTGGAGATCAGCAAGGCGATGGTTTGCACAAATAACAAAGTCCTATATAATGGAAGTGATCTACCAAATATACTTCAACATTCAAGTTAGTATTCTGGTAGATTTTCAATAATAATTAATTTAGTGCTTATTAGGCAATGATCATGCCAATTGCCATACTTCTGGATGAATGATAAGTGTCTATATGTCTATAGCATACTGATAGTACGAGTGAGATTTTCGTCCAATAGTTGATGATATAGTCATGTTATTTATGTATATTTTTTTATCACATCAATTATTATGAAATGACTAAAGGACTAATTTATTTTGAATCTGTCTAGTGATTAAATTCGTGATATTAGTTGATCGATGTAATGTTCTTGATTGTTTGACTTAGGACTTAGTTTTCTAACTTCATCTAGTGATTTTAGTTGTCCGTGATGTTGCAATTGAGTCATTCTCTAGATGTCAGCCAACTTTAGACCAAATAAGTTATTTTGGACTACGGCAGATTTCTTACATATAAATTTGCAGTTAGAAATTGTTATTTTCTAAGCAAAATGAACTTGGATGAGCCCCCTTTTTTTAACCCGAAAGTGACTAGAATTTTGATGAGTCAGTCATCTTGGAATTATGCACGTGAAAAACGAAGTCGTCTTACCGTCAAACTTTCTTCATAACTAGCAGGATTGGTTCCGGTAGGTGTCGTTTAGTCGGGCGGATTATCAAACCAGAGGAGGCTGTTTGTCTTCGTACAGAGAGTTGTCGTATAGATTTATTCTATATGAAGTGTTACAACTAACCAGACCATAGAAAAACTTATTATCAAAATCGAAGGCACATTGATATTTTTTCTGTCATGTAAAAAATTGATTATGGTAATAATAATATGCTTATTTATAATTATCTTACTTTACTTCTTATATGGATTAAATTTATTCAAAATTTCTTCTCTTCAATGCTTCGCCATTTCAATTCAGTGAAGTCACTACTCTGCCTTTAGCATCTGAAAAGCTATGTTGCATAAGTAGCAACATACAATACAAAAATTAAAAGCATAGTGATGCGGCATATGGCGGGATGTAACAAATAAGAGTTTTAACATATAAAATCTATGTGATAATAAGTTTAACAAAGGTCTTATATACATTTCTATAGTGTTACATGTACACAAAATTCAATCATGGCAGTAAAAATATATATATACCCCCATCATCAAGAAATGGGACCGCAAAAGCTAGCACAGTACAGTCACACTTAAAACAAAAATGGCTGCTGGAAAATGGAAATAACTTTAGGACACGTGAGAATTTAAATATAAACAGTATAAATCACAATTAGGTCTTCCATCTGGATCCTCTCACTTTTCTTTTTTCTTTTTTGAAAAATAAGAGTATAAATTTAAAAAAGAAATAGATATATAAATATTTTTATATTAAAATGATAGATCTTAATAAAAAAATATGGGTTCAGAATGAGAAATTGTGTCCTCTTTCTCATAAATTTATTTTCTTCATTTGTTAAAGAAATTATTTTCTTTTAAGATTTAGTACAATTATATTTACATTTCTTATATTTTCAAAAATATATATACTTATATATTTTTTTTTAATATAGGAGATGATTGTATATTTAAAATAAAGGGAAAATAAGATAAATATATATAAAAAATATTAATTTATATTTTTAAAAACAAAAGTGATATAAATATAATTATATTAAATTTAAAAAAATATAAATGTAATTTATAATCCGCAAGAATGGGTATACTTAGGGATGGCAACAGGTCGTGTTCGGACGGTTATGATAATATTCATACCCGTATTCGTCAGAAAAAATTATACCCGTATCCGCGAATACTGTAGTAGGTATGGATATGAATTTATATCCGCGGGTATACCTATCAAAATTTAAAAAAAAAATTTAAATTTTTTTTCAATAATATTTATGGGTACGGGTTTATACCCGCGGGTATGGGTATGCCCACAGATATATTCGCTAAAATGATGTCATTTTGAGTAGTGTTTATTTAAATGGGTAAATGAGTATGAATATAAGTATTTTTTTCAATAATATTCATGGGTACGGGTTTATAGCTACAGGTATTAATATACTTGCAGATATACTTGTCAAAATGACGTCATTTTATGTAGTGTTTAAATAAAAAAAATAAAAATCTTTATTTAACGGATAAACAGATATAGATACAGGTATTTTCTCATATCCGTACTCGTATTGGTTACAGGTATGTAAATTATATTCGTATCCGTCTATGAATAATTTTTTTCATATTAACGTTCGTTTATCATGAATCGATATCCATAAATAAATGAATACGCGTATAAAATTATCATCTTCCTAGGCGTACTGTCAAGATATTGGAAGAGCAATTTAAACAAAACACTCAACCTCAGAGCTTTTACCAATGGCTATTGAATTGATAAATTGTCGTTAGTGGCATAATATGATATGCATATTTCAAGTGCCGACGATGACTAATAAGGTCAAGCGCCAAATGTGTGAATGTGAATCACGTAACTGACCTTTCTGACCGGAAATCATTGCCGCACCCTGGATTTTAGGTACAGCCCCACTATCATTTATCAACCACAAAACTACGGCAAAAAACAATATTTTTCATTTTTATCTTTGATTTTTTTCAAAAAAAAATTGTACTTAAATTGGGGCATATTGGTCATTGCAGACGTCAACGGGACTTTGGAGTGGACTTCCATTGTCCCTACCCTGGAACGGTGTTCTTGGTTTTATACTTTCACTATTTGTATCAGTCAATGGTTTTGATAATTTGTGGCTCAATTGCCAGTCACCAATATTTGGTACCATTGGTTCCTTAACTACCATTCATAATTTGCTGGACTTTGCATGCTTATAAGTCATATCTGATCCTTAAAAAGAAAAAAAGAAGGCCAAATTTCAATTATTTACAACTGCAGCAGAGCTATGAAATGTTATTTATTTCCTTAAATATGATCACAGATTTGAATAATGCTATTTACTCATGGAATAGTGAAAAGAATGACAAACTTTCCGCACCATCTGTACCAATGATCAATAACACAAGTTGTATATTTTATGTAAATTTTAAGGTTATATAAAATGTTGATTTATCTAATTTTTGATATTTGTAGAATTTAGAAGGTATCTTTTCCTTTAATGTTATAAAGTTCATAAATCATTATATTACTTTTACTTAAATTAATACATACTTTTTATAAGATTATTCTGTTTAATAATTTTAGTAATTTTAGTGTATGTGTTTAATTCTTTTTATATTATTACAACTTTTAACTTTTATGTATAATTTCTTATATATTTTTTTTTTCAAAATCTTTGTGTAAGGATAAGTTTGGATGCATACTTAAGAAAAAATTCGGACTGGCACCTAGTCTTCAGAATTTAGCAAAATGATCTTCATACTTTTTTAAACTTTATGTTAAAAGTGGTGATTTTTATATAAAAAATATTTTCTAAATAAAATTATAATTTTTTTATATATTTATTATATAAAAAATTTATATAAAATTGTTATTTGTTATGGAAAAATTTATAAAATTTTGTATATAAATTATAATTTTTATGTTGAAATTTTATAAAAGCATATAAAATTTTCAAATAGGTGTGGAGACATTACCTTAGTTTTATTGAATTATTAAAACAATAATTTAAAATTTTCATAATTGATTTCACTTTTTACCTTTGGAACTTAAATTCTGAGACTCTGGTCACTTGAATCTTGGGATTTGTCACTAATTTAAACCATGTGCCATGGGAAAAAAATTACATTAAACATTATGCAACTTTTGTTTTTTTCCTCTTAACACAACGAGATTCAGCTAGTTTAGACGCAGTTGTTGTGTATGGTAATAGAAAATCTAATGACCACTGATCACCAGTTTGACAAGGCTCAAATTCATAAGTGTTGATTAACTACCAGCGGCCAAAGCACTGATGATGACTCCATGAAAGTGGGGTATAATAAGCTAAGAATGTTGAGAAATAATATTTTCCATCGATTCAACCAAAATATAATAGTTCTTATCGAATATGTGAAGATTATATATAATTTTTTTTAAAGATATTTATTATCAATGAACAAGTTTTCACTCTTTCTATTCATGAGATATGAGAGAAGAAATTATCATGTAATTAATTAAAGAAAGAAAATATTAAGGTAATTTCATTCTAAAAAAAGTATGGTTGAAAATAGATTCAATATTAGAGAAATACTTATCTACTTCAACGTGAACTTACTTTTACTTAACAGGAAGAAATTATTGTGAAATCTATGTCTATTGAAGATTGTACTTTTTAATTTTCAAGGCAATAAAAATTATAATTACTTTTTTCCCATAATTTTCAATGTGTATAGTTTTATTTTTCTTATTAAATAAGAGTATTGATATATATTATAACTAAAATATATAAATATGTATCCCACCATTGCATGAGTAGAACCTTGTCATTTATGCCAAAAGAATTCACCAAATATGCCAATTTCACCTACCAAGGTTATTGTCATAGTGTAAAATTTCAAAGTCATGAAATTTGGTGGTGGCACCAACCTTTGGACTAGTCTCAGCCAATTCTCTCACAGCAACACTCAACATTTCATTAAGGAAATAGAACATATAAGGACAATCACAATTACAGAAAATCTGTTTTCAACATTTTATTAATCAATGCCAAATTGATACAAGAAAATACATAATCTGTGTTATACACTTTATACACCCAGTACAATGACTCAATGCATCACATTATGCATCACCAGCCATTGGCTTTATAGGGACATATAAATATAGTGCATGCAAGTTTGCCATATAGACAATAGACAGTTAACACCCCAAGGGGGCGTTTGGTACACTGATTTTTTTTTCATTCCTGGGAATCATATTTCTTGGGAATCATGTTTCCTGGGAATGTTAAAAATATGTTTAGTTTACTTTAAACATTCTTGGGAATGTTAGACATCCCTATGTTTGGTTCTAATATAACTTTCCTGGGAATCTTGGTATTTTTATCCAAAATACCTCTATCTATTTTAAGTTAAAAAATAGAGATGGTGAGAGAGAAAGTATAAGAGAAATGATGAGAGAGAAAGAGAGAGAGGATGAGAGAAAGTGAGGAAGGGGATGAGAGAGAAAGTGTGAGACAGGGGATGAGAGAGAAAGAGAGAGAGTGAGGAAGGATGAGAGAGAAAGTATGAGACAGGGGATGAAAGAGAAAGAGAGAGAGTGAGGAAGGATGAGAGAGAAAGTGTGAGAGAGGATGAGAGAGAAAATGAGACA
>JANHAO010026346.1:0-11115 GCA_026873985.1 Saraca asoca | reverse complement strand
CGTCCAGTTTTCAGCCTATTTTCCGTGGATACTGTTTTCTGCGCAGTATCAATCAGAAGCAAACACTGTTTTCCACCCTTATTTTCCGCGGAATCAAGTTTTCCTCCAATTTTCTACACAACCAATCACGGAGCTAGGAAAAAATCTGAGTGGGGGCTTGAGCCCCCACTGGGCCCCACGTGGATCCGCCCCTGGGTACGACAGAGATTGAAGGTAAGAGGAAGGAGAGGATGCAATTGTTATCGATTTGGATGGTAGCTACAGATATGGGGTTAATTGCCCACTAACATTAGTTTAGGTATTAAATTGTTCCTAGTTTGAAATGATTTTTTTTTTTTGTATATATCCCATAGTTTAGGAGGGTAAATTGCATTTTAATCTTGTGAGTGATTAGTTACCAATTTAATTGGTGACATGATACTAGTTGGTGCAATGACATCTCCTATGATGCTTTCTCTCTTATATTTTGGATTTTTTTTTATAATATTAGAAATGATAAATCACTTATATATATGATATTTGAATTTAAACCTATGACACGTAAAAAGGAACGTTCAAAAATAATATTAGATGCTATTGCATAACTGTTATGGGTATTATTTGGATAAGAGATTCGAGAAGAACGACATCCAGGAAAGCATAATCTAAAGTAGATCCAGCTCCACCAGAAAGAGACCACGATCATCAGGCCCACGATGCCACGAGACCCCACCATACCGCTGGACCAAAGGTTTGAAGGGCTACGATCGTATCAACCAAGGCCAATAGACAATCAAACGAGAACGAAGATAACGACCCTGGGACTTCGACCCACGATCTCCCCTTTGCTCCGCCACTGGCAGACGATCGTACAAAGTCTAGTCAGTAGCCTAAAGTGCGCCGGAAGAGTTGACAGCTCAAGACTCAGGCAATACACATCAGCTTCCTGAAAATTCGACAATGATTTGCCTAGCATTAATTATCTGACGGCAAGCATTTAATATTAAGGACGGCGAAGGTGATCATTTTATCGATTAAGAAGATTACTCTTATAACCATCTCCCTTATTATAAAAGAAAGGGGAAGGAACCATAGGAAGGGAGAAGAAAAAAATATATACAGAAAACTTCATTAGTGAAAGAGAGCCTCTTGTATCTATAATCCTTATTTAGAAGGATGCCCTGTGAGTCGTGAAAGAGTGTTGTAGCCATTTTAACTCGGTCTAACAAGACCTTTAAAAAGTAAATAACAAAAGAGCAATGTGAACGTAGGGGCCGATACCCGATTTTGGCCGAACCACGATAAGTCTTCGGTGTTATTATCCTTCTCCTAATTTCTTCCTTGAACTCTTATCGCTTATTTTCATTCTTTCTCAAACATGCAGTCAGGGGTGTCGTATTAAAGAAACCAGTTGATCGGATTTTGATGTCAACAATAACTAAAAATATCGATTAATATTTTAAATTTAAATTTATGATGTTATATATATATTAAATAATTTGTCACTCTTTTTTTAAAAAATATGATATTAGGAATGATAAGTCACTTACATATATGATATTCAAATTTGAACCCATGACACAAAAGGAGGAAAGTTCAAAAACAATATTAGATATTTGAATTTATAACATTCTTTATATATTAAATGATTTATCACTTTTTGTCTAAAAATATAATATGATAAATTAATAACTTAAATAAAATTTTTAGTATTTGTAATCATTTTACTTCTGAAAATAACATTATTCCATAGAACTATATTATGATCTAATATATTTTATCTAAAAATGTCTCAATGTGAATAAGTGACTCATGTGTATGCTTTAGTGCGCTATGCTGTAAACTATGTTCAAGAGTGAAGACTCCTCAAAGATCTGTCCATTTCATGGGAGATTTAGAACCTCGGTTCATGAAGATTACATTACATGCTTTGAAATATAGGGAAAACCATTTGTCATATTCTATGCTGTATTTGGACACCTCAAAAGGCCATACTTTTGCTTTGAGAAGAGAAAGAACTCCGCGAATTGACGATACAGAGGTAGAGAGCACGTACATTAACGTTTTTTTATTCCCAAAATGCCACCAATGAAGAAGGATTTTGTCAAAATGTGACATCAAAAGTTAGAAGAAAGTCTTGCGAACTTGGATCGAAGTATGATCAGGGAATAGTTAATGGACATGTCCCACAGCTTCTTTAAGAGAGGGAAGCAATTGGGTCCCACATCGAGCGGAAGGCGGGAATGGGAAGACAGAAAGTGACCGCGTGCGAGGCTGGCTGGCACCCACGAAAGACCGCGATCTCAGCCTGTTGTTGACCCTTCGAACCAAAGCAGCACCGACGCTGAGGCCAAACACTGACCATTCTTAAAAAATAAAAGTAAGAATACAAAAAAGGGAATGAAAATAGAAAACCATTTGATACTTGATCTGTTAAAAAATAAATAAAATCATTTTTGGCAAAAAAGTTTCTGAACAAAAATTACTTCCATTCCATTATATATATATATGCATTTATATTTTTTTAGAATCAGTTATCAAAAATTTATCAAGACGTTATTATTTTAAAAAATTATTTAATCTTTCATTGAACATAACTTGACATTTTTTGTGTCAAATTTGTAATTTGCAATGTTTTTGCATTTCATTAACTAAGTGGGCTAGTCATATTTTTTTAATTGAGAATTTTCATTGTTATCTGTTAATTTGTTTGATAATTTAATATCAATGGTAGGACAGGAGGGAAAAAAAAATCAAACTAATTATTAATAGCGATATCAATTTGTCAAAGTTAATTGATATCAATATCAATTTGTTAAAGATAAGCTAATTGTTATTTATTGCATTAAAATGATATATATTAAGGCAGTCTAATCTTATAAATATGGCCTTATCCTAACAGTAAGTTTGTATCAAATATTATACATTAAAGTCGCTATCAAATGACAATCTAATTGAAAAACACTTATGGAAAATTGCTTAAAGAAAATGGGCTCTATGCTTTATATAATGTGGAACAGTCAAATTTGGATATAATTTGAATTGGTTTCATCTAAACTAACATATTAAACAATTCATAAATCATTGACACATATATACACTGACATATTTTAAATTTAATTATAATGTTTATATATATGAGTTTAGTGATTTAATTATTCATATTATTATTAAACAAATTAAAATTTTTATAAAATAACATATGATTAAAGATTCTTATATATATATATGTGTATATATATTTATTTATTTGTAGATAATTGATTTAGGTATCCTAGAAAAGTTGTCAAGTGGTTTGATTGGACTTTGTTGAATATTAGTTAGGTTTAATTAGTCATTTCAAGAATTTGGTTACCATCAAAATTGTTTAGGTTTGGTGGTATGTCACGTCTGCGTAAATATTTGAAAAACGGTTTGGTCATTGTTCATTAATTACATATATGTATTGGAAAAATTCAAATGAAAACTAGTCTTGATGTACATATTAATGGCCAATATCATTCATGTTTCAAGTTGGCAGCTTAAATATTTGCAAACCATGTTAGAAAAAATGGGACATTGACTATACAAAAGAAAATACTGAAAACATAGGCTCATTTTCTTTAAGAAAATAAAAAATGAAAGTATAAGTAGCAAATTATGTCATGGAGAAATGTATTATTTTTATTATTCCGCCACTATGATTCAACCCTCACCACATTATAAATGACAACAACCACTCATATTTTTCTTTTATCTTCCATTTTATTAGAATTTTTCTTGCCCTACAAATATGATAATTAGAGAATAAAAAAAATCAATAAATATGTCCGAACTTGCCTTCTAGAGGGATATTTCAATAGAATTATTTATAATAAATACAACTGCAATTAGACTGTTTGTGATATATTAATATATGATTTAAGATAATGGATAATTCTATGGTACATTGAGTTTGTAATTCAATGTACCAATATCTTGGCTGATGATGAGACACGTGTACATAATGACAAAATTCAGCAATTTGCCTCAACTCTACAATTGCCATGGGTTGCACAACTTGTTAGCAACTTTTGTTATTTCTAATCTATGGATCAAATTAAAACTTTATTCTATTAAAAATTTATAATACTATGGGCTTGTAACTTAAATTAGAAAAATGAAATATGCATTTAGTTTTCTTTTGCATTTGGTGACAACAAAATTTAAATAAGCAGATTAATAAATAATTGATATCAATTTAATTTAAATTTCTAAATATATGATAATTTTATTTTAAAAAGAGTAAGTATAATATTATTTAATAAATTATTAAGTTGGAAAAAATCATTTGTTTCTTAAATAGTTTGTGGTGAAGTCATATGTATTTTAATGTAGGCATGTATTGATCTATAATGTGTATTATTAAAATTGTATTTCTAAAAATCATCGAGATAAAAAAATTATTTATATATTAATTTATTTATTTGTTAAATTAACACTAATTTTATATATAATTCTTGTAACTATGATAAGAACATATAAAAACAATTTATCATAACCAATTCAAAGTACATCAAACTAATTTAATTCAAATTGTAAGATGTAAACAATTATGATAATAATTTGAAAAATAAACTGCTCTATTAACATCAGGTTATAGTAGGACAAAAAAATATTATATTTTGTAATTTATTCTAAATTCTAATTATATTTTATCTTATAATGAATTGATATTGATTAAAATCAACATATATTATCTTGATTTTACGAATCTTATCTTTGATTTCAATTAACCTTACAAATTTTATCTTTGATTTTAATTTAGTAAAAAAATTTAAAAATAAAATAAGAACATGACATAAATAGACACGTTTAAATTTACTTAGATATCGTGGAAAGAAATCACTTATTGTCGTAGCAAAAACAGAATTACAATACTCTTTATGAACAAAACCCTAATTTGGCTTTAATTGATGTACACTCGTGTTGTCAGAGAAGTAGAGACTCTTGTGTAACCGGAGCAAATTATGCTATAAAGGACGTGTCAATCTTTTACCTATATAATTTTAAAGATTGACACATCCTTTAAAATTTTAGGCCAAATTACAAAGGACGTGTCGATCTTTTACCTATAAAGCAAGTGTCCTACCAAAAAAATATTGGCCGTTCATTTTAAAATCAAGAAATCCAACTGCCTTCTCTTTGCCAATTGTTCAAGGTATGGACATCCAGAGTTTCGCTATTGGCCTAAAATAATTGTGTTGGACCTTGCTGCCAACTCTAATTACAGCTCCATTTATTACGAGTAATCAATTTCCAAATAATCTTTCAACTCTCTGAGATTGGTTTTGAGATTGAGAATAGAGTATATTATGAATTTAAGGTTAAATTAAGTTTTAGTTTCTATAACTTGTTTTAAATTGTAATTTTTATACCTTTTTTTTAATAATTAGATCCTTAGAACATATTTTTAATTGTAATTAGTTTTTTACGATCATTAATTTAAAGATTTTCATCTACAATTGCTTAATACGATAAAATTTTGTTAATTTATTGTTATAGGCGAAAATTGGTCTAACTCAGAACAAGCCAACGACACAACGACAACCAAAATTCACTAAGTGCTCAGCAAGTGCGCAAGGTCTCAAACGGCAAGTTTAAAATGCTGTCTAGGCTCGTGCAGAAGATCTCGCTCGCTCCCCAACCTTGTCCTCACCCTCGCAGTCCTAAGAGACGTTAGCGACCCAGCGATGACCAAATACCCTCGAATGATTCCGCGAAGAATCATCAAGTAAACTCAAGACGAGTCAGCACTCCGTTCATCTGGCCCACGCTTGAAGGGCTACCTCGCGCTCATAAGGCAAGACGCCCCAACTAGTCCAAGCTGAGAATCCCAGATTGGGAAGATAGACATCTCACACACTAAGGTGAGATCAGGTCATATGCACGTGACTCAGCTTACATCCGACAATGAGGGTCCACCTACAAAAGACAGTATGCAGTAGCCGAATAAGCAAGATATTATCCAATCTGTTTGTCTTGTATTTTAAATATTTGATGTAACATATTTATTACATGTAAATTTACTATTATAACCCTCATTCTTCTGTAAATAGGAACACTCTGTTAGTAGAAGGGGAGACTGAATTCTGTAAGCAGAAACCCTGCTAAAATCAACTCTCAAAGTTTAATAAAATCTTCGCCGTGGACGTAGGGTCCAATACCGCCCGAATTTGGCCGAACCACGTTAAATCCTGTGTTTTCCTTCTGTCCTTCCCTTCTTCTTTGCCATTTTTGACATTTTTCCTGTGCTTGAACCAAATAAAGGTCAGAGATCCCGAAGAATCCCCCCGTTAGCCGAAGTTTGGACCATTACCAAAATTTGACGTCAACATTTATATAGTTACATTATGTTATGGATAAAAATTAATACTTCGTGAGTGGGCTAGCAAAAGGCCCCAAGTAGTGAGTCCAAAAGAAAAGGCCTAACATGTTCGATCCTGAGGCTGCAAAGTGACATCCTCAAGTCGCAAAACCATGTGCCTGGTACAAGACAAAGTCAAAACAATAGCCAAGCCTGTTGAAAGTACAAAGGCGTTAAGTCTTAGCTCGCATAATTAGCAAACCTTCTTGTGCAAGCTTGCTTCGCTGAGAGTGTTCTCGGCCTCGCTGCTCGAAAGGTAATAGCGACTCCAAGGTAGAAGACCTGATTCATGAGGTGCAACACTTAGCCGGAAGCTAGAAGCTTGTTGAGGCTGAGTGTAAGACAAGCATACCTCAGCTTGCAAATTATGTATATAGGGGCCCACCTGCAGAAAACAATCTGTAGAAGTTGAATTGTAGGAGTCTATTTGATTTTGTACATTTATTATCTGATGTAACAGAATTACAACTTGCAAAATTACAATTGTAACTTCCCAGCCTTTATAAATAAGAGGAGGTAGGCCTTTGTAAAGCAAGCTGATTTCAGTGACTGTAACTCTACTAAATTTTCTCCAGAAACAATAAAACGCTACTTTGGACGTAGGGACTGGTATTGTCTAGTTTTGGCCGAACTACATTAAAATCTTTTGTATTCTTACTGCTCTTCCTCTCCATTCTTTCTTTCTCTCATTTGCAACAACCGGAAGACAGTTTGAGTTCCAAAAAAACTTCTTCTATTGGTTGGATTTTGGCAGAATTGAAATCCACCATCAACATATTGTAACATAAAAATTAAAAAAAAATAGAATCTTAATAAAAAATTATTAAAAGTATTAAGAATTATAATTTTAATTATGTTTATTTTTTATTTTAGCAAATTTAATATTATTGTATATATCTAAATATTTCCTTTAAATTAAAATAAATTTTCATTTCAATTAATGAATTTTATTATTACATTACTATATAACTATCTAAGTTCAAAAATGTTGATTATATCAAATAATTGTAAATAAAAAATTTTAAATTGATGAATATAATGAGATAATTAAAATGAAAATAAACTCTAAAAATAATTTAAAAAATATAAAAATGAAATTATAAATTGAAATAAATTACAAGGATAAAAAGTTTAATTTAACCTAAATTTAATTTTGATAAACTATAAAAATTAATTTTTAAAACTAAATCATGAAGAATATTTACTGCAGAATTTAACCATCATTTGGGATGATGAATGAGCCCTAAAGAGTTTGAACTATCTTCCTTCTAAAAATTTTCCCTTTTTTTAAAATTTTTTTTCCATTCTTTTCATCTGGGATTATCACATCTTCCTCCTCAGCTTCTCTGCCATATGTTGTAGTTTCTTAGATGATGAATGGTTGGCCTTATCCTTGCAGCAGCAACATTCTGACATTCAGGGGACCATTCCATCCTTGACTTGGAATCTAAAATGTAAATCGTCGAAGGTAATAAATTATTTTATTAATTAAATTAATTCAAAGATTATATATAAATGTTAATTTATTTAAAAAATATGTATTTAGATCATATTATACATATAAACGTATAAAAATAATTTTAAATTTAAGTAATACAGAGATAGTTTCTTTCGCATAAACAAACTATAGAAAGGGTTGCTTCAACTCATCATCTTACTACAAAAATCAACGTGAGACCATAACGTTGTTCTTATTTGTCGTTGAATTTTATTTTTTTATTCTTTTTATTATTTTGGGTGTTTGGAGTTAGCTAGCTCGTATAATCAGGGACGAAGGCAAGTGCATGTTCTAGGAATATCCTTCACAAAAAAAAAAAAGAAGAAAGAAAACTCACTCTTTATTTTTTATTTTTTTAGAATTTCTTCCAATGCAATCTAATGATTTGGCATCTATTCCGCCATAGACAAAGCTTTGCCTTCTCATTCAATTAATTAGCAGCGAAGCAACTTGGTGATTTATTTAAGGTTCTTGTCGGAATTCTAATCAAATCTATGGCTCCACTACTTGAGTGGCCAATGGAATTGTGACATGTAATATATCATAATTAATGCTCTAAGATATTATATTAAATTTTCTCGAAACTTTGCACTTAAAAAATGAGATGTGAATTGCAATTGATTCCAATTTTATGAAATATCAATGCTTGGCTGGGAATCACTAATTTTTTATCACTTCTCTTTTCACAGTGATCTTTTAATCCATAATCAATAAAAAAAAAGTTTATACTAAATATAGATTTATTGCCTCTCTTCTTATAGTGATTTTTATTTCATAATTATTCATACTAAATACTAAATAGGTTAGATAATGCATCGAAATAGAATTTGTGTTAGTGTAGCAATGGCTGAGGAACAATAGGTATTGTTAAATTCCGCAAGCCATTAATTAGAATTTTCCTAATATTATAATAATTAGTAATTAATTTGGTTTGGGGTGTTGTTTATTCCTTAGAAGATTAAGGATCCATATATAACCTTCGGGTAAGGTTTTTTTTTTAAATAATAAATTATTTAATCAACATTTTGCAAGTTGGGTTGAATTGGATCGAAGCATCATTTGATTGTTGATTATTGTGTTATTTAATTTAAATTGATTCAAAAAAATATTTTAATGATTGAATCGATTTAAATTAATATAAATAAAAAATTAAAAAAGTAATTTATTTTTTAAAATGAATTAAATTTATTTATTTTTTATTTTAAACTTTCTTTTCTTAAATTAAATTCATTGGACAAGTTTATATATAAAAAATAAAAAATTTAATATTAAAATTTATATTTATAATATAAATTAATTATTATTTAATTATTTATTAGATTTATATAAATTTATATTTATAATATTATTTGATTTGATTGTTGACTTAATTCATCAAGCAAAGCAAATCAAATCAAATCATAAGTTAATAATTTTTTTAATTTATTATCTACTCTGATTTTTATGGTGTTGTATTAAATACATAAATAAAATTTATTTCTACAATTAATTTGTGGCAATAAATATGAAATGATTGTGTGTGGCAAAATTAATGGCGCATTTCCACGTGGTGAGAACTGAGAGGTTGTAATTGTTATCGTACTGAGTACTGAGTCTGAATTTGAGAAGCTCCATGCGAAGATGTCATTTCTTTCTCAGGCTGTTGACGACAACTTCGCCGCCCTTGTTGAAAGGCTTTTTGCAGACAGAGGGCAACTTCAGAAGCAATTTCCTTTGGTGGTGTTAATTCAAAACATATTCCCCGGATGGTGTTGGAGCATGAAGACGCTGGCACTGCCAACGTTTTCCAAAAGCTAAAAGTGCCAACGTTTTCTTTTTCTTTTTTTTTTTTGAAAAATGTTTTCAACTTTTTTTGCAGTAATATAATAAAATTTTTAATAATTTATATATTAATATTTATTGCATTAATTTTTAAATTTTTTATTAAATTACAAATAAATTTTTTAATTATAAATGATATAAAAAATTAAATAAATTACTTAATTAATTTTTTAAATATTTGATATATATGACGTTGTTATTTTGCTATTTAAAATTTATTATCATATTAAGATTAAATATAAAAAAGTATTATTTTAATAAGTTATATTCAAATCATCAATATGTCATTTAAAAAATCCTATTTTATTAACAAAACATATATATAATATTTATTCTTTTATAAATATAAAATGTACCTACAAAATAAAAAAATAAATATTATTAAGTATATATATTAAATATATAAATTAATATCATGAAAAAAATAAAACATAACATATGCAATATCTATAAGTTTAGTTAAATTAATTATTTAATTTTTTCTTATATCTCTATTTGATTTGTTTAAATAGTAAGATTTTTGTTATTTAATTTTATTATAAAAAGGAAATATATATGTTATATATTTTTTAGTCTTTATATGTTATGTTTTATTTTTTTTATGATATTAATTTATATATTTAGCATATATGATTAATAATATTTATTTTCTTATTTTATATATACATTTTATATTTGTAAAAAAACAGATATTATATGTATGCTTTGTTAATGAAATATGATTTTTTAAGTGAGATACTGACAGTTTCAATATAGTTTAATAAAATAATATTTTCTTTTATATTTAATCTTTATATGATAACAAATTTTAAACATTAAAATAATAATATCATATATATCAAATAATAAAAATTTAATTAAGTAACGCATTTAATTTTTTATATTATTTATAATTAAAATTTATTTTTAACTTGATAAAAAATTAAAAATTAATACAATAAATATTAATATATGAATTATTAAAAATTTTATTGTATTACTGAAAAAAATTGAACACGTTTAAAAAAAAAATTGAAAACGTTGGCACTACCATTGTTTAGCTTTTGGAAAACATTGGCACTGCCAACGTTTGAAAAAACGTCTTCATGCTCCAACACCATCCGGAGAATATGTTTTGAATTAACACTATCAAGGGAAATTGCTTCTGAAGTTACCCTCTGTCTGGCAAAAAGCCATTAAACCGTAATCAGTTTAATGAAGGTTGTCTTCAAGCATTGATGGTAGGTTTTTCAAAGAAAAACAAAGGACAAAGAAAATACTTCCTCATCTTTTTATTTGTCATTTTAAATATTTTATTTTTTCTTTTTATCTTTTATTTTCAAAAATAAAAAATGCATTAATTATGTATTTTTTTTTCAATCTACTTCTATTATTTTTACTAAATGTTTAACACTAAGTGTGTGTTAAAAATGCATTAATTATGTAAAATTCC
>JANHAO010026345.1:0-11120 GCA_026873985.1 Saraca asoca | reverse complement strand
AATAATTGAATTGCCATTAAAACGTGATATAATGTATGCAAACAATCATCCCATGATTGGCTTCTAGGGCATACACCAACATAACTGAAATCCACCGTTAACATTTTGGCACACCTAGTGGGATACTTCTGCTCTCTGGTTGTTTCTTTGTCTCTCTAATTGATTTTGTTCAGTGAAATGGCAAGAGGAAGAGCTATCAGGAAATTCGACATCCCCAATAACCAATTGGAAGGTCATACTGTAAGCTCCTTTATTGCTAGAACTGCCAACAATTTAGCCTCCCCAATTCACTGCCAACCCACTGCGACTGTCCTTGAGACCAATGAAGCCCAAGCATGGCACCAGTGTCAAGAAGTGTTTGAAGGTTCGATGAGGAGGATGGTTGAGGCATTCCAAATGCTAGCTCAAGCACAGACTCAAAGTGCACAAAGATAGGCCGAAGTCGTCACACAGAAAATGTCTCCCAACAGCAGTGAGTTGGAACTCCAAACAGAATTAGCCGCGAGCACATTTTAGGTTGTCACTTGAATGACGAGGAGGATGCGAGAAGCCTCCAGGCTTCTAGTTAGAAGTCCGAAGGATTGCCATTGTTGGTGGAAGAATTATTCCAAAGGGTGAAGTAGTTAGAGGCGCAGCCCCAAGCTTGAGGTGACTAGAGTTATGCCAAGGAATGAACTCCCTTCTTCAGGAAGATCGAAATGGAGCCCTTCCCTCATAAGCTCAAAATTCCTACCTTCTCACTGTATAATGGAGACAACGACCTATCTAATCACTTGGACATCTTCAACGATCAGATGGATTTTTGAACAAATAATCCTCTGATCAAGTGCCGTGTCTTTCCTATTACATTGGGAGACGTGCCTTGAGCTTGGTTTAGGAACCTCCCGACCTGCAATGTCAACAACTGGGAGGAATGTCAGCAAAAATTTTTTTAACCATTATAGGGTGCTGAAGAGGTAGCTCGCACCCCCTTGTCATCTTGCCACAATCTTCTAGTACAAGCACAAGCCTTTGAAAGACTACATTGCTCAATTTAGGATCGAAATCGACAATGTGGAGAGCCTGTTTGATGAGAGCATTTTGATGGCAATACCTACTGGGCTCGACAAAGATGGCAAGCTATATAAAAGTATATACAAATCCCCAGTGGTAGACCTGGGAGAATTCTATGATCGAGCTGCCAAACAGATTAGGTGGGAGGAGACATTTGGTGTGAGGAAGCCTAAACTGGATAGCCCACGCCAAAGTAAGAAGAGGAATAGTTGTAAGGATGCAAAGAGTGGCTCCAACCCCCAGCTCGTAAAGAAGAGCAAGGTCGAGCAACCTCAATAATTAGTTCACCACGAGCACTACAACATCTTATCAGATACTCCTGATAGGATTTATGCAGTAGAAAGGAGTAGAGAAGACTTCAGGACTCCTATTCCTTTATGGGTACCTCATGCAAGTAGAAATACAAACAAGTTTTGTGCATATCACAATGAAGTAGGACGTAACACTTCGGATTGCCGAGCCCTCAAGGATGCCATTGAGGATCTGATTAAGAGAGGGCACTTGAGGGAGTACATACTGAGGCCCACAGCACAGTAGCCTCTCCGGCCTCAGCGAGACCTCGAGCAGGAGCCATTGGCTGTAATGAGGACCATATATTGAATTTGTAATATGATATATGAAAGTGGCCCAAATTCTGTGTAGGTCAGTTCATGTAGGTTCTTCTAAAAATTCTGAAAAGCATTTGACTTGGTCTTGAGATTTTAAGAAGAACACATTTTCCAAACTGAGTCTCAAGTTATGATTGAGCGTCACATTAATACGACCAATAAGGCATCACACTATCATGGCCTACTTCTCGGTATTGCGTTCATAAGATTAAAATTTGCAGCTCTCATGTGACCTAAATTTTGCAACTCTCATGTGATCAAAATTTTGTAGCTCTCATGCAATCAAAATTTCATAGCTCTCATGTGATCAAAATTTCGCAGCTCTCATGCAATTTAAAGCTCGCGCATACGAGGAACTTTCTTAGCCACCATGTGCGTGTAGCGACCTTACCACACGTACGAGCAACTTTCTTAGCCATTGTGCATTGTGATCTCACCATGCATAAGAGCAACTTTCTTAGCCATCGTGTGCATGCATGCAATTTAAAGCTCATGCATAGGAGCAACTTTCTTAGCCACCGTGTGCGCCCAACGAATTTACCACACGTACGAGCAATTTTCTTAGCCACCATGCGTTGCGATCTCACTATGCATACAAGCAACTTTCTTAGCCACCGTGTGCATGCATGCAATTTAAAGCTCACGCATATGAGCAACTTTCGTAGCCACTGTGCGCACACAGTAACCTTATCGCACGTACGAGCCACTTTCTTAGCCACCGTACATTGTGACCTTATTTCACATACGAGTAACTTTTTTAGCCACCATATGCACACCATCATCAGTCATGCATATGAGCCACTTTTTTAGCCACTGTATGTATGTGATTTGAATCTCGCAGCTTTCATGCGATTTAAATCTCATAACTTTCATGCTATCTAAATCCTGCAGCTTTCATGCAACTTACTCATATATCACTCGCATTTAGTATATTTAACCAAATTTATCCTTCAATTAAAAAGCATTGCCGATTGGCTATTTGGTTACTTGTATGTATAGAATTAACATTTGTTATTTGAGAATTGTAGGACAAACAACCAAGTATTTGAAGAAAAAGAAAGAAATTTTATTCAATAAAAAGCCTCAACAAGATACATTTACATTAGAAAAAGTCAAAATACAAGTTAGAGAAACCTATAGCTGGTTCTTTTGGAAGAAGGATTGACGTACAAAGGGAAAGCTCCCACCAATCAGAGGGCTAGCCACCGAGAGATGAACCCTTGCTGACTAGCTCGCTTATGTCCTCAACTTTCTTCTTCCAGCCCCCTGCCTTAGCAGCAAGCTCCTTCTCAATTTTGCTCTTGAAATTGGGAAACCCGGAAGAAGTCCACTAGAATGGCTGAGAAGAGGAAACCTCACAACCGTGAGGACAAAATCCAAGATTCGTATGAGATTTCTCCACATTATTGGAGAAGTCATGTCTTTGAAGCTTCTTATGCAGCAGACCATACATCCCTCACCTAGAAGATAGAATGTCAGGAGACCAGGAGGCTTATCCAAAACTTCCATTCGGTTACTCTCTGAAGGAAGAAAGGGACTCTCCATGCTTTAAATAGACTCAGCCTGACCTTGCTGAAGGATCCGGAAGGAATTCCCCAACTACTCTCATTTAATGGCTTGAAAGAAAATGAGGCCAGCACACTGATAACCACAAAATGCATTTTATTTGGAAAGATGAAACAACAGGTTGACTCAGAAAACTTTGACTACACAGTCATCCATGGCTGAGATTAAAGATATCTTTTGGTTTTGGACTCAGAATGGGTCGAGTAAGGGCCCAGTAGCAAAAGCTTGCCCATTCACCTTTCTAAGTCTCGCAAAGTCCCAGTTCACTAAAGTTGCACCTCGTAAAGGGAAGCAAGTGCATGAGATAAAGGCTAGAGTAACGATGTATTGTAGCACAAGCTTTTGCCAGTAGAAGTCTAACTCCCAGTCCGCAAAGCGAACTAAGAGTTAGGGGCTAGTGTTATCAATATAATTTGGCACTGTGAAGTGGGCTGACAAAAGCCCAGAAAGATCCGAGTCTAACAAAGGGACGAGGTCGCGAGGTCACTGTGCAAAGAACCTCAGCTCACTAAGGACCTGAGCTCACTGGCTGAACGAGCTCGAGGTTATGGGCCAGCAACAGCCCCAGCATATGAGCACTAACTCACTGGGACAAAGTTCGACCTAGCCAGAAGCTCATTGAGATCAAGCATAAGGACAACAAACAACTTGCACTACCATTTTACAAAATATGGTCGTCGGGTCACACCGGCAAAAAGTAACCTATAGAAGCCAATCTACAGTATTCTAGGCAATCTTGTTCATTTAATATTTGATGTAACATATATACAGTTTATTTAGTTCCATTTGTACCCCTCCATACTTCCATAAATGGGGGGCTAGGATCATTGTAAAAAGACATAAGAACGGTATACTAGTAGAAGCTCTACCGAAAACCACAGCTCTGTAAAAGCTCTTTCAGATTAAGAAAAAAGGCCTTCGTGGACGTAGGGTCCGGTGCTATCCGGATTTGGCCGAATCACGTTAAATCTCTGTGTGTTTCTTTTTCCTCTTTTCTCTAGCCATTCAGCACCTTTCAATAGCCTCAGTAACCGAGAAACAATTTGGGTCCCGAAAGAATCCTCTCCGTTGGCCGGATTTGGATTTGACCAAAATCCTCTCCGTTGACCGGATTTGGATTTGACCAAAATAATAATTTATTTTTGAAAAGAATTTTGAAATGTGAAGAATTTAAGATATGAATTTTTTTGTAATTTCGAATAAACATTTTGGTTAAATTTATTTATTTTTGGAAAAAGAATAAGTGAAATAAATGCGTCAATGAGCCAAGTTTGTGCTTGACACTAATTTCAAGCCCATTTAAGCTTGAGCTCGTTTGTTTGCTAAGGGAATGAGCTTGAAAATGTTAAACTCGCCTCGTTTATATCCTTACTTAAAGTTATGTGAAGATTTCACTTTTGGGATCCACATGACCCCTTATTTTAATTTTTAGGAAATGTTTCTAATTTTATTATAGCACTGAAATTTTCATATTACTATATATTATATTTTGACAAATTAATTATTATAACATTATAGTTAAATGGATCTTAAATTTAAGAAAATGATTTTTTAATTTATTAAAAAAATAAAAAATAATAATAATGAGAATCTCAATGTTACAAAATAAAGGGGAAAATTCAAATTATCCCTATCAATTTTAGGATAATTGTATTTAATATCCATAAACTATCAATTGTTACAATCAACTCCTTTTAATTTTGGATAAGTGATAAATTACACTAATGTAAGGTTTTATTCTATAATTTTAGAAGGAATCTAAGCAACATATTATATTGATGTGAAGATATAAAAATATAAGGGTTAGGATAATGGCTTTCCTAATTGTACTGGACAAATAAATTATGTCAAAATAACTAAAATATCCTAAAAGGGAAGAAAATTGAAAAAATATATATATAAGTCGAATCGTACCCAAATTTGAGTTATAAGACTTCTACATTATACTTGATTTTTCTATAGTGTTATGTCCAAACAAGCACGTTCGCGACTACAAATTACTTAAAAAATAAATTTTTAATGTTAAATGCAACTATCTTAAAATTAATAGGATCGATTGCAAGTATTAATAGTTTGTGGGGGTTAAATGAAACTATTCCAAAGTTAAAAGGGATAATTTGTATTTTTCTAAAATAAAAATGTGTATATCTCTTTTATCTTTGTGAATGAAGTAAGAATCTCCATTCATCCATTCAACAAATTAAAATTTTTCTTAATTTGAAATGACCCTTGCTTTATGCCCATTTAAATATTTATCATAGGATTACACCTCGAGGAAGTAACTATATATTAAACTAGATTGTAACCCCTGGATTCCGCGATTCTTCCTAGCCTTACATTAATCTTTAAATGTCATCTTCTAGATAGCACAAGGCTATCTTATAGTCTCAATATAGCATACATAGGAAGATAGTGATAAGAGAATTAGAAAACATATTAGCTAATTCTATTTTTAGCAAAATCCCTTCCAAATTTTCATGGCTATTTAAAACTTCTTCACACACAAACATCTTTACTCCTAAAAATCAAACAAAAAATTGATATGGTCATAGACCATGGCAATGGAATTTAACTCTATTCCACTCCTATATGAGTTTTTGTCAACAAAAAGATCATCTATGAGGATCTAAAAATACAAATTATAGAATGTAATCAATATCTAATCCTTAATAAAGATAGAAATCCATGAAAACATGTTGAACCAATGTGTTAAAATTCAAGGCAAGTCTTTGATTAACATATCAGTACCATTGGTAAGTAATAAAGCTCTTATTCCATTGAGTAAGTAATAGAACTGAAGAATTCCAGGAAATCATTCAAAGATACATATAAAATATGCATTTAATAAATTAAAATAACAACAACCACTAAAAGAAACTATTTCAAAACACGTTAATTGAAGCAAATAATAAATTAGTCTTGGCATCCAATTGCTTCTAATGCGTGGAGGAGAAGCAAGTTTATAAGATATCATAAAATTATTACATAGGATATTATAACATGACTTGATTCACTTTATGCAATGTTTTGCTTATAATCACAATACGAACGTATGAGCACTCAATCACAATGCAAATGTATAAGCAATCAATCACAAAAATAGATCTACACTATCATGCTAACGGGGGACTGCTACACTCAAGACCATTATTGGACTTACTTGAGATTTATAGTGAAAGTAAAGGTTAAGAAGGGATACCATTAGTTAGATTGTTTATTATTTGTTTTCCTACCAACATTACAATTGACAAAATGATTAAATAGAATTTTCAAAAACAAAACTACTGAAATTACAGATAATGATGGAAATATGCTCACCAAAAACAAAACAATAATTTTTAATGAGAAATAAGCAATCAATAGTCAATTTTCAACAGACTTACCTTGCATTCTAGCTAGGATACATTAAACAATAATCATCAGATGAATGAATACAATCAGCAAAACATATGCTTCCCAATCAACAGAAATTAAACACAAAAATATGAAGAAATAAGGGATCCGAAGCACATGAGAAAACAATGTGAAAATTTTTAAATCAGGGAACGAATGAAACCAACACAAGTTGGACTATAATATTTGCCTCGAAAAAAGTTTGTAAAATTTGAAATTGAGCCAAAAGAATTTTTAGAGGGATTTGGGAGGATCATGGTTTGTAGGAAAAAGGAAATTGAACCTGAGGTTACAGATGGTGCAAGGAAAGGGAGCTGGAAATGACAAAAGTTGAAACTGCCATATCTCTGGAACCTGAACAGTAGAGCCGACAGAGCTCTGATCCCGTTCCCCTGGGTTCGTTGAAGCAATCAAGTTTCTCCATTCCGCCAACTTGATACAGAGACAGAACAATGCCATCTACTCGCCAGCACTGCTCGGGTAAGAAGGGAGCATTGTTGTTTTCTTCTCTTTTAATATAAAGATTAGATTTCCTGCCAACTGCCAAGGTGGTTTTTTTTTTTCCTTATCTATTTTATAAACCTTTTTGGACTGGGCTTATTAATTAATTGGACATTTGCTCTACTTTTGTTTTCCATGTTTATTACTTTTTAATATGTTGTGTTATTTGAGAATTGCTGGCCACAATCACCTGACAAACTTCACTTGCACCTATACCTAGTTAGAAAGTGTTGACGTCGGATTTTGGTAATAGTCCAAACTTTGACCAATGGGGGTATTCTTCGGGATCTTTGACCTTTATCTGGTTCGAGCACAATAAAAATGACAAGAATGGCAAAGAAGAAGGGAAGAGCGGAAGGAAAACACAGGATTTAACGTAGTTCGGCCAAATCCGAATATCACTAGACCTTATGTCCATGATAGCGTATTATTGAGGTAGTATTTTTATAATGTTACAATGTTTGATCTTTGCTTTGGCAGAGTTTCGGCATGGTTCAGCCTCTCCCTCTATAGAGGGGCTCCTTCCTTGTATTTATAGAGGAAGAGAGGGTACAATAGGAATTACATATGTAGAAAATAAGTTACATCAATATTTAATGTACAAGATAATGTGTATAGGCTGAATGTCCTCTTTTGGCTACTGCAGACTGTCTTCTGCAGACGGGGCCCCATTTGTCTGCTGGGGCAAGGCGGGATCTAGTCCTCTATCAGGCGAGCTCTCAGGTCACTAATCATGATTCATTAGCCAGGTCGCTTACCCTTTTTTGGAATGGAGCACCCGAGATCGCTTCTTCACGCACGAACTCGGCCTGATGAGGTCGCTTCTCGACACGACATGGCGGTAGAGTGATTCTGGGCATTCTTCGAGCTGGTCCTCTCACTGCTCTCGGGCTTCTCGTAAGCTCTTTTGGATCGAACCAATTTTCACATATAACAGAAAGCCACATCATTTTCTTTTAACCAAGTTACTTGTGAGACCAGCTTGGGCCAAAAAAAAATAAAACAAAAACAAAAACAAAGGTAGGTTTGTAGAAGGGCCAAACTTTAGGAAATGAAGACATGAGAGTATATTCAGTGTTTTAACATTTTTTTGTTTTATAAGATGGAAAAATATAAAATATCCCCTTTAACTTTGGAGTTGATAGGGTTATATCTCCATCAACTTTGAAAGTTTAGAAGTCAACATCTTAAACTATACAAAACTTAGAATTAAGACTTATCATTCACTTAATTAATCATTTTATTAAATGAACGAGCTTAAAAGTGCTAAACTTGACTTATTTATGTCTCTACTCAAAGTTATGTGAAGATTTCACTTTTGGGATCCATATGTCCCCTCATCTTAATTTTTAGGAAATATTTCTAATTTTATCGTAATACTGGAATTTTGATATTATTATTCATTATATTTTGACAAGTTAGTTATTGGGACGTTATAGTTAAATGAATTTTAAATTTAAGAAAATAATTGTTTAATTTATAAAAAAAACAATAAGCAATGATAAAGAGAATCTCAATGCTACAAAATAAAAAAGGGAAATGCAAATTAGCCTCATTAACTTTGGGATAGTTGCATGTAATATCCACACTATTAATTGTTGCAATCAACCTCCTTTAACCTTGAATAAGTTGTAAATTGCATTTACATAAGGTCTTTTCCTATAATTTCAAAAGAAATCTAAGTGTTATATTATACTAACATGAAGATGAAAATGTAAAGATAAGGGGAATAGGCTTTTCTATTCATACTAGATAAATAAATTATGTCAAAATAATCAAAATATCCCAAAAAGAGATAATGTTGAAAAAATAATACATAAATCGGATCGCTTCCAAATTTAAGTCACAAGACCTTTATACTATGTTTGATTTTTCTATAAAGTTTCATATTAAATTGAGTACATTTTCTATCTCAGTTGAAGGGGATTGATTGTAAGAATTAGTAATTTGTGGGGGTTAAATGCAATTACCCAAAGTTGAAGGTGGTAACTTGCATTTTTCCCAAATAAAAATGTATATATCTCTTTTATCCCTGTCAATGAAGTAAGAACTTTCATTTTCCCACTTAATGTGAAATAACTCTTGCTTTATACCCATTTAAATATTTATGGGCGGATTACACTGCGAGGAAGTAACTATATATTAAACTAGATTGTAACCCGCAGATTCCGCGGTTCTTCTTAATCTTACATTATTCTCTAAATGTCATTTTCTAGACAGTGCAAGACCCTCTTATAGTCTCGACATAACATACATAAGAAGACAGTGATAAAGGATTTAGAAAACATATTAACTAATTCTATTTTTAATAAAAACCCCTCCAAATTTTCATAGCTATTCAAAGCTTCTTCACACACAAAAATCTTTACTCTTAAAAAATCAAACAGAAAATTGATATGGTCATAGATCATGGCAATTGAATTTAACTCTATTCCACTCTTATATGAGTTTTGGTCAACAAAAAGAAAAAAAAATCATCTACAAAGATCTAAAAATACAAATTATAGAATGTAATCAATATCTAATCCTTAATAAAGATGGAAACCCATGAAAATTGCTTGAATCAATGTGTTAAAATCAAGACAAGTCTTCGATGAACATATTAATTAACATTGGTAAGCAATATAGTTCTTGTTCCATTTGGTAAGTCATAGAACTGAGGAATTCCATGAAATCATTTCAAAGATACTTGCAAAAAAATATCCATTTAATGAACTAAAATAACTACAACTACTAAAAGACATTATTTCAAAACACGTTAAATGAAGCAAATAATAAATTAGTCTTGGCACCCAGTTGCATCTAATCAGTAGAGAAGAAGCAAGTTTATGAGATATCATAAAATTAGTATATAGGATATGTAGTGGATATTATAACATGACTTGATTCACTTTTTGCAATGTTTTGCTTACAATCACAATTCAGATGTATAAGCACTCCGTCACAATACAAACATATAAGCACTTAATCACAAAAAAGGATCTACACTATCATCTATACTCAAGACCATTAGACTTACCTGAGGTTTTTCTTCGTAGCGAAAGTATAAGGTTAAGAAGGGATACCATTAGTTAGATTGTTTATTATTTATTTTCTTGCCAACATTACAATAAACAGAATGATTAAGCAGAATTTTCAAAAACAAAACTGTTGAAATTACAGATTATGATGGAAATATGTTTAGTAAAAACAAAACTTATTTTCAATGAGAAATAAGCAATTAATAGTCAAATTTCAACATACTTACATTGGATTCTAGCTAGGGTACATTAGACAACAATCATCAGATGAACAAAAACAATCAGCAAAACACATACTTCCCAATCAACAGAAACTGAACACAAAAAGTTAAAAAAAAAATATATGAAGAAATAAGGGATCCAAAGCACACAAGAAAACAATGTGAAAATTTTGAAATCTTGGAATGAATGAAACCAACACGAGTTGGACTATATATTTGCCTCGAAAAATACTTGGAAATTTTTTGAAATTTGGCAACAAGCATTTTTGTAAGGATTTGGGAGAATCGGGGGTTGTAGAAAAAGGAAATTGAACCTAAGGTTAGAGATGGTGTAGAGAAAAGGAGCTAGAAGTGGCGAAAGTTGAAATTGCCACATCTATGGAACCAAAACAGTAGAGTTGGCAAAGCTTTGACCTTGTTCCAATGGGTTCATTGAAGCAACCAGATTCCTCCATTCTGCCGGCTTGACATAGAGGTGTCAAAATGGGTTGGGTTTAACGGGTTAACCTGCGACTGATATAATTTTGCTTGGCCTAGGACTGGGACTGGTACGAAAAATGATAATAGTGGCTCGACCTAATAAGGGACTAGCCCGAAATAACTCAACTCGACAAGCACTTGGAATTGATAAGTGTTAATCTATTGGACTATTGGATTAGCCTAGTAGATTAACCCCGTTAGCTTGATAATATATAATAAATAATATATAATTAATTAATTAGTATGTGTATGTATATTAAAATTATAATTTTAATATA
>JANHAO010026344.1:0-11112 GCA_026873985.1 Saraca asoca | reverse complement strand
TTTCATGTGCTCTCCACTTCCTCCTGAAATGAGCCTTCCAGCTGTCCCTCCACATGTTCTCCACTTCCTCCTATAATAGACTTTCTTGGGCCTTGTGTTTCGGCCCTCTTGCTTCCCCACTCGGCCCAACCTATCTTGGGCTTCATCACCAAATAATCAATTGGCTTGGCAATAGGTGTTGATCTGATCTTATAAACTAAAAATGTGCCTTTTGCAAATTAACAATCCAATCCCATTTGAATTGGGGGTAAAGTGATGTTTATATATGTGGTCTTGGTGACGAAAAAGGTTCAACAAATTTCAAGAAGAAAAAAGATAGGATACCACTTTCTTTGGATACATTTAGTTGCCCTAACTACTTAGTCCGCCAATGTAATTAGTTGTCAAAAGATTTTTATATATATGATAAAAGGTTTCTTCATCTTTAATTGTTGAGTTTCTTTCTTCCCTTAAAATGTCTATTTCATTCATGAATTGTAAATCACATGCATTAACTAGGAAAATTCTTGACAGGGCCTATACAGAAGAGCAATAGATATATTGAAGGCTCCACCATTGGAGACTGAAGGTATGTTTAGTTGTGTCATTTTGTTGGCCACTCAAAATCATCTAGTATATATATAAACCTTTATATGGAAACCTAATTTTCTTGGTGTAGGTACTGTGCCGTTTGGAGCCAGAAGTGACATAGTGGCACTTGCTAGAGGTGTGATGCAATACGATTTTAGTGCATTCTGGGATACCATTATCAAGAAGAAATTCTTTTAGCGAATGATAAATGTCTATGACTAGCATTTCTTTTAGCGGTTGATAAATGTCTATGACTGTAGCTTTATGCATTCAAATGAATTTAACGATGACCCCGAAGCTGGTAGAACTTGTCAACCATGGTTGGACTATCTATTGAAGAGAAATTCATAGTTACACTAGTGCATTTTTCTTTTTCTTTTTTTCTTTTTGTATGCACTAAGCCAATCAGAGCAGGAGTACACCATTAAATAGAGGAGAAATAATGCATTAATATGCAATAAAAATAGTGTTCCTCTTCTAATTAGTTTAGTATACACAACAAATATGCACTAAATGCAATCAGCTCATCCCATCTACTGAATTGTTTGTCTTGTTTATATGAATGAATCAGCTGTGGTTTGTTGCTGTATGATGGATAGGGAATTTAGAATGCCGTTTCTTTCCTAGTTTTTTCGATCAAGCGTGTTGCAGTGTTAAATATTTGTCTATAATTATTAAGCTTTGGTCTTTAAGTTAATGGCTTATTCAATGCCTTCTGGTAATTTATGCTTGTGTTGACTAACTGCTTAATACTGTAGGCGGATATGCAGAAGCACTTAGTGTCCAGGAAAACAGAAGGGATCAAGGGGAGAAGATGAAGAGATGGGCAGAGGCTATATGGAGAAACAGGAGGCTGTCCTTAACCGAGGCTCTTGAAGATTCGGAGTCATCTTCCAAAGTGCCTGTTATTGATGCTCGAATTAGCAGGATTCTGTAGTTGATCTATCTTTTGCCTAATGCTTTGCTTCTGCTGCTTCAGTTTCGACTATGATACAAGTTAAGAAAATGAGAAAGCACCTGTTGTTCTTTAATATGCAACTATATAGTTAAAATGGATAATGGCAGATAATGTAGTATCTTGAGCTGTATTTCAAATTTCGTTTGCATGTGGGGGCATAAGGTGGCATGTAGAAGTTTATGTATTTTTTGGTAATAAATTTAAATAAAAAGTCAACCATGAAGGCTTCAGAGGTCACCAATTTTAGGAGATCACCTATCTTAGTAATGCACTGGCCTAACTACATTGCAAATGTTATATATATTTGCATTATTTATGCTGATATTTTGGCTATTTCTTTAGGTAGATTTGTGAATACCAGCCAAGGTTTCTATATATTGTGTCCTTCATAGTTATAAAATGAAATTTCAGTTTTTTTTTTTTGTTAAATAATTGATTACATCTAAAGTCTCTTAATTCATTTATCATCTGAATCCATATCAAAATTTATAATATAAAATAACTAATTTGCTGATATGATAATGATAAATGCTAATTTATCTGTTTATTCATATTGCTACTCTTAACAAATCAATTTTCAAGTTCAAAATTCTATTTATGGTTTTAGTAAGAGATTGGCTGAGGGATTTGATTGGGCGTAATTGATGAGAAGTAATAGTGTGTAATTAAATAATTGGATGATTAAGTTAATATTAAAATTTCTTTAAAGGGTAAATTGATATAAATCAAATTAGTGAAGTATGAAAATAGATGATTAGTAATTTTTTATTTTCTATAACCCAATTGAGAAATGCTGTTTGCATACAATCATCACTAACAGTTATCTTTTACAATTGACTATTCTTATAAGTTATAACAGCATGCAACTTGCATTTCTCATCTATATTTGGCAATGGAAATATTTCTTTTCACAAAAGTAATCAGTGTCATTGCCCATAACATTCGTCAGATGGTCTCTGTCCTCTACGGCAAATAGCAATACGCATTGGACACTTCAAGCAGTTGCCTGCAAGACTTACTTTAATCCCAATTCTTATCTGACTGAACTCCGCTGGAAGGCCTCCTGAAAGAAAGTTATGGTCCAGATAAAGTTGTCTCCATGATCTTTGCAATTTGAGTCCATATTCTTTCGGAATGTAACCCAAAAACTGGTTGTTAGCCAAATTAACTGCTGTTAGATCCTGCATTGTCACCAAATTCAGAGGCAAATGCCCTAACAAATTGTTCCCTTGAGCATCAAACACTTCAAGCTGCGTGTTTTCCGCGGAATAATTGGAGATTTCTAATGCGATGAAGTGATTGAAAGAAACATTAAGATGAACCAGTCTATGCAAAGAAAGGATTTCATCACCAATGGATCCCGAAAGCATGTTGTTGCTTACATCTATCAGTTTTAAGCGTTTGAGTGTTTTCACCTGCGTAAGATATCCTGTAAGCTTATTATGATTGATGTCAAGTTTTGTTAAACTGGCCGGAAGTGCGGGCAGGTTTCCGGACAACTGGTTGTTGCTTAGGTCTAATCTCTTGAGCTGCCACAGCCCGGTGAGGTCTGGGATTTTGCCAGAAAGTTCATTGTTTGACAAACTCATGAATTCCAACCTTCGCAACACGGAAATGTTGGAAGGAATCGTACCAGAAAGCCGATTCCCAGACAAGTCGAGGTACTCAAGATTCATGAGGGAAACAATTCCGACTGGAATAGGGCCAGTCAGGAAATTGTCCGACATGGTTAATCTTTGTAGCTGCCTCAGATTGACAAGGGTATTTGGTACTGGTCCTCTAAAGTTGTTCTTGCCTAAATTGAGTATGGTCAATTTTGTCAAGTTCCCAATAGCATGATGCACAAACCCTTCATATCCAACGTTGTCAAGGACAAGGGCTACAACTCTGCTGGGGCTGCTGTCTAGAGGAAAATTGCACAAAATTCCCAGAAATTGTGGGCCACTATTTTCACATGGATCAAATGTGAAGTCCCAGCTGTTCAGAAAAGAAGATGGAGAGATTGTGTTGGGATCGACGCCATGTTTTAATGCTAGAAGAGAAAGAACATCATCTTGAAGGGTTATTGAGTGGATTTGTGATGGAAAACAAGAAAACAACAATATAGTTAATATGATGATATGAAGGTTGAAAAGGGAAAACTTGAAAGGTGTTAGTTTTGCCATATTTCCAAGAGGGAAGGGGGCTAAGATTCAGACAATGCCTTGATTGAATTTCCAACATGCCTTTTATAAGGGCATAATTGGAACCCAAATAATTTATTTTTTCTTTTTAAAAAAAAAAGAAGAAAAAAAACATGAAACGTTTTCTGAATAATTATAGTGCCATGGCCACGCCAAGAACTTGGGCTGCTTACACAAAAATCACAAGGATTGGATGCCAGATAGTATGTTGTATTCATTATTGATCGGTTGAACCTACTTACCTTTGCTTTAAACAATCTTATGACTGCAGTAACTTGGTGTAAGTAAACTATGATCCATGAAATTTGTGTGAGTCAAGTTCGAGACTTTTAATTTATATTAGTTTGCCAGTCTCTTAATCTGAATAGAATTATATTAAATCAGATAACAAGGAGCTAATTGCAGCTTGCAAAGGTGATCCTGGGAACTGGTCTATTCATATGATTTTGAATGATATTTAATGTCTTATCTTCTCAATTGGAAGAGGTCTCCTTTGGATGGGAAAATGCAATGAAGCTGCTCACTGGATGGCATTATTAAATCAGGTAGGACATTGGTTTATTAGTTCAATTACCAATACCAATTCATTGGTTGAATTGATTTTAAATTATAAAATATGAATCATATATTCACATATGCACTAATATTATGTATTTATAATATCTTGGTTCAAAAATAAAAAATAATATAATATAAGTTATTGACATAAATAGAAAAGTAATAAAATCACAAATGATATAACAATAATTATGTCAGAAATAATTAAAAATAACAAAAATTTAATTGATGTGAAATTATAAAAATATTATTTCTCAAGTATAGTGAAATTATAATTTTTTTTAAATAAATCAATTTTAGATCAAATCAGTCTAATTCACCAGTTTTAATCGATTTACACTGTATTGATTTACAAACATTTTCAATCCAATAATATACCTAATTGGACCAATTCACTAACCGATTTACTGGCTTATTGGTCTGATTTTTAAAACCATGCTCTACCATTTTGCTTAAGGATAAAGAGATATGCTAATTTATTTTGGTTTGCATCTATTTTGTAATGGTAGATATTTGTTAATATCTGAGTAGTGTCTCTTTGGGCTTTTGTTGTCTTGTGGGTTTTTTTTTTGAGAATCCGGCCCTTGTTGTGTCTTGTTTCTCCTTCTCAATTGGCCTCCTGTGTGGTTCTCAGTATTGCAATTTTAGGGCCTGTTTGGAAAGCTATTTTTTGGTTTTCAGAAATAATTTTTTTATTTTTTTCTACAAAAATAAAAAGATTTGTTTAACAATTTATTTTTAAAAACTGTTTTCTAAAAGTATAACTGAAAAAATAATTTTTAGGAAATATCAAAATGATATTTTCTCTTGTTTTTGTATAGAACTGTTTTTAAATTTTTTTAAAAAATAGGAAGAATACTTATTTTCATCAATGATAAAGTTATAAATAATAATTAATATATTTTTTTCATTTTCAAAAATAAAAAAAATACTTATTTTTAAAATTTATATACAAACAAGTTTTTTATTTTTTTGTTCTAAAAAAATTATTTTAAAAAAATTATAAAATAAAAATATCTGAACACACTCCCAAACAGCCCTTAACTTCTCTTAAACAGCCCTTAACTTCTCTTGTATTTTTGACAAAAACAATTAAAAAAAGTACAAGACTAAGAAATTTCATAGACTTAAGAAAGAGAGAGATATAGCTCTTGATTAATTTTGACATCTCAAATCCTTTCATTCAATTTTGGCCCCAATTCCACTTTTGGACTCTGAATTTCATTTTTTTTTAGCTATAACAAAATGACTGTAACAAATTCATTTTTCTTACTGTTAGAACAAATAAGAGCCTGGAATATTCTTTTAGGAAAGGTTTTTTTTTAGTAAATTTCTCTACTCATGTTCTCTCTAGCGTGCATATCATATGCCTATATTATAATCATTATTTTAAAATCAACAGGACAATAAATTAAAAAAAGTCAATTTTGATTTAATCAAAATAAGATTATGACGTATTGATGATTAAATCAATTTAACCAATTAATTAATTCGATTCAATTTTTAAAACACTCATGAGAACTAATCTTCAGTGTTAGTCTTTGTAATTATATATAAGTATCCTCACGCACTCATTTAATTTAACTGTTCATTTATTCTAATTAGTTAATTTTCATTGGTGAACTTGTGTTTAGGTGTTAATTGCAGTGCGCTCATATTAGTTTACTTTACATTGATTAAGACAAGGTATAAATAGTTTTGCAAATTATCGTATAACTTCATGGTATGTTATTAGTTTGCGGATTGAATTAAAAATCGAACTTCTAATCTTAAAAAAAAAATAATATAAAAAATGTTTTATATTCCTTTAAAATAGAAGTTATTTTTTTATTATAATACATCATTTACTATTATTTTATTTATCTTAAGACATATAAATAATATAAAAATTCTACTTTCAAACAAAAATATATAAAAATTTATCTGTTATCTTCTCATAAATCTATAAAGATAAGAAGAGGGGATGAAAATCCCTTTAATTTATACTATTCAAATTTGTTATGATTATGTGTACTTTTTTGCAATCAGGACAAGGGCTTGTTATATGTTGGGGTGCTAAACTTTACAATTACACTTAAAAAGTTTTACATTTTTACACATTTAACCTAAAATGATTTTAATTTTTCACACAAATACTTGATTATTTATCTTCCAATCCCTTAATTTTTTATTTTTTTATATATATAACACTCATGGAACCATATGTACATCTTTCATACAAGACAACAAAATGGGATGGGATAATCACGTGCATTGCACGCATTAAACACTAGTTTCTTTGTAGTAAGGAGGTGAAACCACTAAAAATTTTGTGCAATTAACTATTCCTAACATAAAATTTAATTAAAATAAAAAATCACAAGCATACTCCAATGCCATTCAGTCATTGACTTGAAAGAAAATAATATTTTTGCAAAAAGAGAAAGAAAGAAAATATATGCTGTGGTGAAGTACAGTTCTTGAGATTACAACTGGGAAGACTGCGTAATATTGTAAAATTTAATTCTTGAAAGCAAAGAAAAAAAATAGTAAAATAGTTACAATTAATCACACTGGAAATGGATGCTCAGAGAGGAAGATCAAGACCTTTACCAACATCAACCCCAATCACCTGAAGTATTCCTTTGTTCATAATCTGAAATATACCACAATCACACAATATTAACCAAAATCAAAACTATTTACGTAATCATTTTTTATGCAGAATTAAAAATTGAAAGAAAAAAAAAATACAAGTGTACAACTAAGACATAATTTTTTTAGGAATTAAATTTAATTTATTGACTCTGTCAAATATTTTGTGCTAATAGAATACCAAGATGTCATATCTTAAACAAAAACAAAAACTAATCATTTTTATCAATAATAATAAAATTTTAACAATCTTTTAATAACATATTATAGATGTGGGTAATGTTGTTTATACTAATTTAATTTAAATCCATTTTTTATTTCTTTTTATTCTTTCTTATTACTTTTTTATGGCTTTAAATTGTAGCATATAATCATAATTTTTTGTAATTTGGTTTTGCTCCGATTTTTTTTTTAAATTTTATAAAACCTTGCTCAATCGTAATTTAGAACTATCATACTGCGAACGAATTAAAATCAATGGAAAGAACAAAAAAAAACTCACCAATTCAACAATGAAAATCCCAACAATACCAATCATGCAAGCTCTAGAATTCCAAACTTCAGCAGTCTTTGTAAATCCAAGAAATGGGGCTTTAAATTGCGGCTCTACTTTTGGCAATTCCACCTGAAGACACCGAAAATTCTTGTCTTAATCAGAAAATTTTGGAAACAGAAATAAATAGTAATGCAGATTTAGCATAATTAATTGCAATAATAAGCAAAATTAAGAAGAGCATACACCAGCAGGAAGCTTGGCTGCTTGGACTCTGAAAGAAACCTTTCTCCTTTGAAGTTTGCCATTGCAGCAATGATTTTGAAGAAGGAATGAATTCTGCTGCCCTTGAGAATTAAGCGATGGAAGTGTCGCTGGCAGTATAGAAGATGATGCAGCCATGTGTTTGCTTCGCCTTTGCTTCTTCCTCCAACTCCATTATCTACTCTACTTTTACTTCTTTTTTTTTTTTTGTGTGTGGCTGAGATGAGAACATGTGGCTGACTGGCTGACTACTCAAGGCTGGTTCTGTGGTCCAGGGCAGAGCCAGTTACTTCACAGTTCTAAAAAAAAAAAAAAGTACCATGAGAAATTGTGAAATTGGTGATTAATGTATTTTCTTTTATTTAATTTTTATGTTAACAATGAGATAATTTTCCTTTTTTGTAAATTTCCAACTTTTATGAACATTATCTATTTAAGAATTTCTGTACGTGGCAATGAGTCAACTAGCTTTATTTATTTTAAATCTGATTTTGTTATGAACTTGTATAAGTTAAATACGTAGAACAAAAGGTTTTAAATAATTTTTAATTTTTTAAATAAAGATTTTTACATCTTTTTGTAAAAAATTGCAGAAAGTATGAAAGTTTTACAAACTTCCAATACATATAAATATATATATTAATTTAATTAAGAGTACGCACAGAAGCATTACCTCTTAAGTTAAATTGATGGATATAATACGTATCTCCCCCTTTTGTAAAGAAATTGAGGATATGAATTTATAAAAGAGGTAAATGCATCATTTTTTTTATTAAAATTATGAGTTTCAATAAAAGAAAGTTACAAATTTTAGAATAAAAAATTGTAGCTTTCTCCAAAAAAAATAAAAGAAATTGAGAATACAAAAAAAATTGTGAACATCCAAGTCACTATGCAATTCAGTTCTGTTCAAGAACATCTAGTAATAATATGGGCCAAGGCTGTTAAAACTAGAGGCAAAGAGAAATTAAAATTGGGACACATTTTGGAGCGCTCATGCATTGCATTGATTCACTGCTTGAATATCAATTGTGCTGCTTCTACAAATGAGTCTGTGGCACTGAGAATAAGACCATTTGATATCTTTATGAATCCGCCACCACATCCCATATATTTCAGTGACCTATTGACCTCAAGATGCATTTGGTATGCAAAATTGAGAATCACAACATGAATGCAGGATTCCTGGCTTGTATTCTTGGCAATGCAATATTTTCACAAACCAGGAATTCTCATTCCTATTGTAAGGTATTTAAGTATCTTTGATTTCCATAAGTTGGAATCCTTTGGTCATGCAAAAATACATTTTATCCTCCTTCCAATAAGGCTCTACCGCCTTTGGCCTCCAACACGGCGGCTTTTTCACCAACCTGTGATAGATGGTAGGAGCATTTTTGAAAAAATGACAAATAAACCCCAAGAATACACAACCAAAACAATATTAGAACATTCTTAAGAATCACACCGAGTAAACCAACATGATAATGCAATATTTCTGGAAATTGTCTTACTAGAGTCTCCATACCCAGTAACGTCAAGAAATCTCTGATTCTGCCTACCACACATCCTTGGTTTCTTACACATAAAGCTAGTTCTATCAATTTCTTGCAAAAATAAATAAAACCAAAAAGAGTTCTATCACTAGCACTGATTAAATTATCATGAGAACCATAAAGAGGTGTTTCTACAGTGCCATCGTCTTATGACACCCTTGCTGTAAGATCATAAAAAATATTACATCAGCAAGAGCATAGCTGGTTACAGTACTGTTTTTACATAATGATCCACACTCCACAGTCTACAACATATATAAAAGGTTAGAACAACTGCATGTCGTAAACTCAACCCTGAAGTCACTCATAACACCATAAATTTGGAGATACAGATTCAGATAATCTTTCCTCAGCCCACATTGTTATGATCCATCTCTAACACAAAAAAAAAAAAATGCAAATTTTCACACTTTGGCATGACCTATATACAACACTGCAGCATCATGCTCTAGCATAACCTTTCAAGGTATTTTGACTGTGTAGGGAGACACTACTAGCAGTTCAAATACATGCCGGATCTTTACATACTATTGTAACTCGTATGATGAAAAACTGAAACCTGATCTTCCATCATTTGTGGATTTCAACTCAAGCTTTTGAAAAGGGCTGCAGATGATTCATAGAATGAATCAATAAGTTTCTAAAGGTGTAAGCTAATAAACAGTTATATTAAAAACTATAGATATGCACCCTGCAGGCTGAAGCAAAGACACTGCAATGGGAAATATTTGAGGAAAATACCTGCTATTAGGATCATAATAGAACCCACTGATTGAGCCATCATTACAAGAGAAACAAACATAATAGAAGCCTGCTATAGTTAACCCACAGTCTGTTCCAACATTCACAAAGTACTGTTCTTTCCATCTCTGCAGCAGTGGGGTGAAAAAAGTTGGATAAGTTTTCACTTCCCATGAAATGAGTTCTTTCAACATTTGACATTTTCTTTCTCAAGAATAGTCAAAATCAAGGTACCATGAATATGTAAGGGTAGTTACTCAAGTCCAAAGATTTGCCACCATCAGCCTCCACTTGGACCTGTAGAAAATGATGTCATACAAAAAGTACCTACTTGACAAATGACCATATCACAGGAAAGTCTAGGTTTTTGTTTTTCATTTTTGATAAAATAGGAAAGTCTAGGTAACTACCAAGAGAGGGGAAAACGAAGGAAACTTAGTCCAATGCCTTATATCCTCCTCTGGTCTGCAAAAAAAATAAGAAAAATAAAAAAATTTATCAAAACAGAGAGAATTTCTGTAGACTGATAATGCAATGTGGCATCATCTGCACTAGAATATCCGGCATTAGTTCAAATCAGCCTTGAGCCTGATTAAAAGTAATTGCACAATGAAACATACGTTGCTTCCCATTTTCCTGTGAAGAAAGTATAATTCTTGGTATCAACAATCTCCCCTTCCCAAAATGTCACTACCTGCCATAAATCAATAAAGATGGAGTAAAAGATCCAGTGATTTTTCTTCCTTTAGGAACCTCTGAAAACACAACCAGGGAAAATAAGGCAACAGCCTTTAGAAAGCTTTTTCAGTTGGCCAAATCATATGCTTGGTCATCATGACAACAACAACAAGAAGTCAATAAAACATGATGATTTTTTCCCAGAAATCCCCAATGAAAAATACACACTATTCCTTGTTTTCTATTGAATCAGTCATAAAGCAGTAAATGCATAAAATCCCATATCCTCCATTGCAAAATCACATTATAGATAAATCCTACTGAACAAGTTATAGCTTGTAATGCCACCAAACATGTTGTATCCTAAAGATAAGATGACCATAGTAGGTCTACATAGCAATGTTAAGTAAGAAAAGTCACTGAATGAATTAACAATCATTGAGATAAGGATGACCATATGGACCATATGATTTAGCTATG